>VYZW01017518.1:31248-100546 GCA_013401315.1 Balaeniceps rex
CCACAGTCACGGAGCTCAGAGCTCGTGGGCTCAGCTCGGATAATCTCTGTTCTGGAAAGGAAATGGTGTGTGAGGTTCTGCCTGGAGGCAGCCAGTCTGAGACGTTCTGGGTGCATCAAAGGCATATTGCATGCTTTACTTGGCAGAAAATAGATATTATGAATATTTTTGCATGTGAAGAAACTGGTTAGAAATGACTCTCTCATCTTCTATACTTGTGTGAACAGTTTATGTGATCTTCAATTTATTTTACTGAATTGATGGTAAATGTAAGAGGAATCAAGGAAAAGTGTAATTTGTTTTCAGTTTGATAATTAGTAATTTAATTTAATGAACTCTTCCCAGATCAGCAGAAATTGAATTTTAAATCACAGGCTTAAATAAAGAGAACCTTTCAATACATAACCCGGGACTTATTTAAAGTTTCTGGTGCAAATTTTCCCTGTTATTCCAGGAGTTAATATCACCTGCAAATCCAGAAAAAATATACATTAACTGGTGTAATACAAGGCAACAGGGTCACCTCCACCAGAATATTTTACAATGTTTACAAGACATTTGAGAATTAAATCTGTAACTCCTTTAAATTCAGATAGCATATTACAGTGTATGAAGTTTGTGTTTAAGACTGGTGATTCATGCCACTACTATTGCACGTAAAGCAGAAACTCAGACCAGAAATTATTATTTCATTGGTGCCTTTACATGATATTAGAACACTTCTAGAACTGTTAATTTATAAATTACACATATATAAATACATCTTCATAAGTGACACAACACACATGAGATCTAGAGCACACAAGCCGACTTGCAAAGATTGAGCTATGGTTAGAAATACACTCCTCTGAAAAATACTGCTGTTTGACAGATATCTCTCCTTTCACTTTTCTCTGTAGTTACACTCAGCAGATCTGGCATAACATATAGATTTTATAAATACTTCTCTATGGTTAATATCTTTTGTATTACTTTCTTTAGGTTCTTCCAGCTGAGATGGTTGCTGTCTCCTCTTATTTCAACTAGCAGTGATGTAAGCTGGCTTTATGCAAAATGCTGCTCTCTGTATTCACAGAGGAAGGGTAAAGATGTCCAAGCAACAAATAAAAGTGGCAATGGTTATGCAACCTACAACCTCCGATCCATTCAAAGCAGTAAAAGACAGCAGTCATCTGAAGCAAGGAAGTTTCTCATTAATTTCTTTTGCAGCTGAATCTTCATCCTTTGCCAGAGGAGAAGCTGACAGTTAAAAAGATAAATGAGAAACAAGAAAACTGAGAGAAAAAAAATTTTCCTTTTTCCACAAAATATACTAGCTATACACAACTCAAGACTGATGTCTGTCAATTTTGTGGGGATTAATGATGCCTTACACAGAGCAAAGTCAGCCATGGGGAGCAAAATTCTGTAAATTACATTGAAAAGTTCTTTTTTCAATTGAAATGGTGGACCTACTGACACATTTTTATATATTTGTAATAAAATAAATACTACTACATATTTATATATTATGTACTTATATCATATGTAATATATTAAATATATTCAATGTATCATTGGATGCGATACATACTTATACACTGTGTATGTGTTATAAAATGCATATTTTCTTCTGGCTGGATATATATGTATTTCTGCAGAAAAAGTACAGAAATTTGGGTCAGTATATAGTATTTTGTTAATGAATTAATTAAGCCCTTGCTTTTAGAGTTCAACTTGTTTAAAAAAAGAGCTGTGGTCAGTTTTTCCATGTTGTGTAATTGCGTGCTTACAGACTTGCTTTAGGCTTATGAACATTATTGACTTTTTGTATTTTTCCTTTAAAATACCAACAAAAGAGATTTCTTTTCTGAACAGATTCCACCCCGACCTTTCTTTTCCCCAAGATTAATACTCTTGACTCATATAGCATTTGAAAATTCTGGCAACTCTCCAATTGATGTGTTGAAAGGATTTTCTTATTAGCATCTGATCTGTGTTTCTTGTCGAGAGTTTGGCCCTGAGCATATAATCAATAGTTTGCCAAAACGTAAGTTCAGTGGGACAGCTTCTCAATTTTATACAGAAGCTTTTCTGGATTCACACCTTCTTTTTTTATTATGCCTTAGTGAATTTACAAGAGAATTCTGATGGAAATAAACATTCCCCTACTGCCAAAAGCGAATATAAAACTTATGGCCATGCACCATAAAAATCAGCTTCCTACCTTAACAGAAAGTTTTAGATGATGGGGAAAATGTGCTTGAGGACAGCATGGAGCTTGGAGCAGGAAGATGTTTTTCTGAAACAATATAATAATTTATTTTTAAATAACAAACCATTTCTCTTCAGAATTATGAAAGTTGTTGTACTTGGATTATGGAAAGACAATGATGCATTTTGGAATAGGCTTTTTATTTAGGACATTTCTTCTGGAGTTTGCTTTGATCTCAGCAAAACACATGGGTGAGCATTTCTAGAGGGGGACCTTATGTTTCGGTCCTATCCAAGCACATTGGAAAACGCAAAGGAATTAGAAAAAAGCCCTGTGCATGTCTGTGTCTCCTTGCAATAATGTTGTCCATCTTCAAGCCATGGGTGTCCATGCCAGCTCTCCAAATTCATCACAAGTGTCAGTATCTATCAGGACTTTGTTTTAGGGACAAAACCACAGATAAGGACTTCTTCCCAAGTCCAAGCTCAAACTAGTTTTGATACAGGAATGACAGCAAGCTAAGTTTGGAGCAAAGTAGAAAAGCTGTTGGACTACGCTTTTATTGTGATTTTTTTTTTCCTCACATTTGTCTCCATGTTAATATTACTTTAACAATTCTTTCAGTGGCTGGTCCCCCTAATCCTCATGCTGGTGACTGGATGCTTCGGTTGATGGCTCTCCATGCAATGCAGTGCTGGCCAGCTTTATCAAGAAAGGACACAGAGCTGAAAAAGAAGCTAGGGAGGAGACATGAAGTGGTTTTCTGAACGGCAGCAAATTGTCTCTGCAGCCAGACAGTTGCAGAGACTTTAAAAAGCCAAGCTTATCTGTAGAATTGATGAAGAAAGTATTGCAATTAGACTGACATTTTATACAGAAATATAGGTAATCTGCAATGTACCCTTCTGACTCTGGCTTCTTCCCTTTGCTCCATGATGACCGATCATCTAAACTGTATGCATCATTTTAGCTCCTAAAACAGTGACTCAGTTTATAAACAGGATCAAGTGCCTCCAGCTTGGAGATATCTTTCAAACCTGCATGTTTGGATTCACAAATACAACCAATATGTGAGAGCTGCAGAAACCACTCAGATAGAACCAATATTTTAAAAATTAAAAAAAGGAAGAAGTCAATGCAGCTTTGTGAAAACTTCTGTTAATTTTTTTTCCCTTGTCTTCAGCTCTGGTTCCAGGGACTCCTTAGTGAGAATGACACCTAGCAGGATGATTACTTATGAAAAGGGGGACAACCTTGTAACCCTGGGGGCATTATCATGTACTGCATGCACAAAACTCTTCATCCAGGATAGCTGATGCCACAGGTTTACTGATCTGACTGCTCACTGGGAATTTTCTCGCATTGCTATATAGGAAAGCTACTTTCTTCTTCTAGAGGCAGCATTTGTCTCTGCGCTCTATTTTCTTAGTCATTTCTTAGTGAATGCATCAGCTACCACTTCTCCCTGGGCAACAGCAATGACTGTGACCACAGCGGAAATCCAGTCTCTTCACAGTCACTTCCTTTGCTTTTGTTACACAAGATTTCATAATGATCATGATGTGCGATCTTACTCAGCTTAGGTTTCTTTACGGATATCTGATTTGGATGTGAGAAAGTTCAAAACTCACTCATACAATAAAACTTGACTAGACATCACTTTATTACAAGAAACAGGTAAAATAGAAATTAAGATCCACTTTAAAATCAATTTTATAGGATCTCTCATCTTTTTTTCCCAGGCTTCTCTGATGGGACAAGGAAAGCAAACCTATGTCTCTTGGTTAAAATACCTCATCCTTTAAGTTTTTCCCTACATCTTTTCAGAGCTACATGGTGCTAGGTAAATTGCTTGCAACTGAAATAATCGGCAAAAGTTTCACTGAAAGCTTAAAAAACCTGAAAAACCTAACAAAATTGGAGATTTAACTTGACTTAGCAATGCTCCTAAAACACTTGAGCACACTGTATTCCAGGAACTTAGTTTATCCTCTTGCATTGAACTACACAGTTTCAGCTATAATTATGGAAATAATAGGAAAAGATCACTGGGAGTTAATAATAATTATTGAACCACCTACTCAGCTAGAATCATTATTTTGGCCACGCAGTAAGCAGGTAGCTTTAGTTAGAAGCAAACATCAAAACACTTAAACCATGCCACCCCAAAACAGAAAAGATGAGACTGGAATGTAATGGTGAATAAAAAAGGGAGTAAAACCACCTGTTTATTGTTCACAGCCAGGCAAGGAGAAGGTGATAAAGTCTCTAATGCCCACGTTAACTATTTCCTTGACAGCATCTCACTTACCTTCCCAATGCACAGGCTTATTGAAAAACAGATGCAGCAGAAGAACTGACTGCAAAACAAAAAACCCCCCCAAAACCAACAACAAAAAAGAAGTTACTCTGGTGGTGTAAATTTTGCCAAATTGAAAGAGATGGGTCTGGCAAGTCAAGTGATCTAAAAACACTAACCCAGGACTTTCAAAACTCATAACTTTGAAATTGCCTCATGGGCTGGGAAATCTGGAGCTTGAAGATCCCTATAGTTCCCTGAGGCTGGACTTAACACATAGCCTCAAGGACTTTACAGCCATAAAGAAGAAATAGTGTTACCAGCAGTCTTGCTTCTACCTGTTTTGCCTTGGAGAACCACTAGGTTCCCAAGAGAGTAGAAATTCTTGCAGTGAAGTCTCTTCCCCCTCTCCCCCAAGCTAACATGCCACAAGACAATGTTTTTGCTACAAATGAAGGTTTACACAATTGGAAACGTCTTTTTTTTAAAAAAAAAAAAGAGGGAATCCACTGTTAGTGGGGATTCCAGAAGCATGGACTATCTGCAGTTTTTACTGCGCAAAGAGAAAAGACTGTTCATAGATGAGACTAGATTTATTTTCATCTTAAGGGCAAGTTATCCAAGAAGCTCTTTACCTAGCAGCCCTGCCAGCTTGCAGGCCTGTGCCTGAGAGTGGAGGCGTGATATTGCAACAGCCTGTGACGCGCACCCGTGGCATTGCTAACGCCGCTGAAAACATCACAGGAGAATAAACAAGCGGGGATCTGTACAAAGTTTGTGTGCCCATAGATGTCACTGTTGCATATCTTATGTAGTTTTATAGTTCTGGCAAATGCTATCTGACCTAGCTGTGCTGGGAAAGGTCTCCATATGTGTCCTATTTTGTTTCATAGACTCTTGTCTATGTTTTTTTATATATAAGCCTGTCCATATGACAAAGAACAAGTAAACTGGGGCATCCTCTGGCTGGGGCTTCATCAGCTAGATCAGTTTTATCTGTCACATGATGATTAAAGCAGACCTTTACCATTGATCTGTTTGAACTTGCAGGCCTGGCAATTAGCAATACCATCTGCAATAGAGTTGATAATCAGACTTCACAAAGATAACAAAGGTGAAACTGAGGAGCCGCAGAGCCGCACATAGCAGCCCACAGCCGGTCCGATGTCTCAGTTGGCGCTGAGATAATACCTGCTCACGTGCCACGTTGTTGTGGGCACATGTAACCGAGAGCAGGACTTGGCATGGCTTTTTGGCAACCCCTGTGTCTGACTCATGCTCCGAGAGAAATACCAGAACACTCCTCTGCTAAAGCACTGGGAAAAGGCGTCTCTTCCTCGCCAGACGCATCAGCTGGAGACTCCGCTTTGCAGGAAGGAGAATTTTTCAGGGGGTTTTATTCTCTCATCAGGGGTTTGCTTTCCATTACTTGCCAGATCATTCATCCTGGCCATCTCCTTTCACGCTGCGGCCCCCTCTCATGCTCCCGCACCTCTGGTTACGTAGCAGGGGAATCACAGAAAATGTTACCATAACTAATGTGCCACCGCAGGATGCTGTCCTGCCTGTGCTCTCGTTCTTGGCTAATGACTCATCCCCTCCTTTATTCCCCCTTATGGCAATCAACGTGCACCAGTGGCCTTACCCCAAATGGTAATGTTTTCTGTAAGGACATCGAGCATACCCCTTTGCTCGGCAATGCCAGGTGGAACACAAGCGGTTTTGATCCTACCAGCATAACCAGAAAATCCAAAGAGTTTTTTTGGCCTCCTGAATTTCCTGCATCTCATTAGACTGTCCGGCGCACATCTGTAACAGCTCACAACCAGGCCTGTCAGCACACGGCTCATTAAAAAGCCATGGCTGCCAGCTTCTTTTGGCCTAAATCCTTCCCTTCACGGCGTAATACAAATACCGGTCTGTGCACTGAGTACCTTCGTGGGAGCTTGAGGGAAACAAAAGCAATCTCTTATCAGGAGGTTCAGTTCTCCGTGGGTGTCAGTGTGTGTTGATGTGCAATAGCCTTTGTGCTCATCGAGAGTGGGGAAGTGGAAAATCCCCACGGATGAGACTCTGACCTGAGGAATTTGCCTTGTAAATTACTCAGAAGGGTCCAATTGGTGAGAAGGTTTTGTTTTGTCCTCCTGCTTTTTTTTTTCATTTCCTCTCCTCCCCCAGTCATATCATATGCAACTTGCAAGGTATATCCTTAAAAAAAAAAAAAGGAAAAAATACATGAGGATTTAAATCAGGGCTATCATTTCCAATCCCCCTTTACTCTGTCCTAATTAAAAACCATTTCTAGCAAATTATTAGAATTTAATTCTTGGAGCATGTGAGCTACTAAACTCATGTCAAAAGCCAGAATACCTCAAACTTAAGCTGCCTTGAAATCTTTGTCATCCCAGTAACAAAAGCTGGAGGTACAGACTGAGTATCATCACCTTGCCCTGCTAATACCGCTCTTCCTCAGGAATCTCAGACATTTCCTGCATTGGGATCCAGAGAATTTCTCATTAAAACATTGCTCAAGACCTATTTTGGCTAAAAAGATCTTGATTTATGGCAACTTAAAAATATTTTCATCTGTCTGTTGAAGCATTAAAAAGCACTGAGAGTTTTCTGGACATATATTTAAGGAAGGAGGAAGAGTGGCTTTTTATTTAATACTAGCAAGTTGGGTGTTGGGGTTCTTTTTAATAGTAAAAATGTTAAAATCAGGTAATCAAAGCAAATATGGATGAAAACATAGGTGACACCTCTCTGTCCTCCTTCAGACCCAATTTGTCCCATGAGTGAGAATGCCAGAGGGGCAAGGCTTGCTCAGAGGGCCCATACAGGGCACTACCAGCAGCCCTGGGCCACAGTTGTCTCCTGTGGGAGAAGGTGGGTGGAAGAGGTGTCCCACCTGGGACATCCCCTGCAGCACTTCAGGGGGTCCGCTGGGGCAGTGCAGGTTGTGGCCATGCTGGGCAGGTGCAGAGTGGCACGGCCATCCTCCTCACGCTGAAATGAGTGTTTGTGGGATGAGTGCTGGGAGAGGCACAGCGAGGATGGGCAGCGGCCGTCAGCTGCCACGGCCAGAGGTTGGGGTAGCACTGCACAAAGCACCCGGGAGCAGAAGCTGTGGCTTCCCGTCATTGGCCTCTCTTTCCTCTTCCACATGTCTCTATCCATTTTCCATAAATCTTTCTTTCTGGTCCTGCTTCAGCAACCTGGAGAGCGTAGGTGGGGTGACTGCCAGGCGCTCTGCAGCTCAGCTCAACGAGAAGGGCTCTGCAAGGTGCAGAAATTCTTCCCGCTGCCAACTTGAGATGCTGTGGCCCCAGCCCGGCCTCCCCAGTGCAAGGGGGGCTTTTCAAGCACTTTCCTTCCCGGCCCAGGTTATGAAACCAAACCCATTTCCCCAGACGAGGCAGGCACAGATAGGGACAGAGCAGTCTCCCTCAGGGTGTGAGATGGTGCTATGCGATGCACTACAGAGCATAACTTTTTTTTTTTAATTAACCTGTTTTTCATCTGCTCAGCCTCCCTTCCCCAGCAGGTTCTCCTTGTCACAGGAGTCACCTGCTGGAGTTGTATCTCCAGTCTGTTAGAAACAGGACTGGGTAATTGGCTTTGGATGTATAGTTTATTCAATTAAAAAGCTAAAACTATTCACAGCTAAATTTGGGAAATGGTTTTAGCCATGAAAAATTGCTGAGAAGGTTGAAGCTCTTCATCTCAACATTTCTAGAACAAAAAAAATTTTACCTGCAGAAATTGTTTCTAATAAAGGATTTTGAAAACAGAAACAATACTTTCAGTTTCTGCTTGAACAAAACATTCAAAATATTTGGCTTAGCCAAAATAATCTTTTAATGAATGCATTTTCATTCTGGCTTCCCCCAAAACAATTTGGGGGAGAACATCTTTGCAATGGCTTTGCAATTGCAATTTGCTATGGAACAACTTGCCATGGTAGAATTAACGGTGTCAGGTAAGACCCTGAGCTGGTTTTAGAAACCTTCTGATGCACATCCCAGTGCTGATCCTGGTGTATCTAACAGAGTAACCTGTCCTGCAGATACAGCTCTCCTCTCTGTTGTCTCCTCAAGGCTCTCTTGGTGCGGTCTTGGGGGGCTGTGACAGACCCTCATGCTTCGTAACCTTGGACTGGGTGGAGAGGTTGCTTATCTTGGCTGTCGCTGGATGGAGAAAAATCCCCTGTCTTGTGATCTGAGCATGACAAGGCTTCTAAAAAAAATATGACCTTTTGAAATCTGTACTACTAATCACGCAGAGAGCAACCATACCCAACAGAAATCTTCTGTCTTTTGTTAGTTTCCTGTAGCATCATTACTCACCACTTCTGGAGTTTGCTTACCCTTTTCATGTGTAGGACTTCTTTGTTTGAGACACTTTATTATTGTGTTTCATGTACTCGAAAGTATTCAGGCAGGACCAAAGCTGAACAGCGCTAGTCATTTCATAAACAACTTGGGGAAATACCTCTCCCTCTCTTGACAGGTTTGCCGTTTAATCTGAAGCAAGATAGGACAAGTGAATGTGATGAGCTGAAAGAGGGAAGGCCACATGAAAGACTTATGGCTAATGTCCTTGTAGAACATAATTTACCCCTCGAGCCTGATGAAATGTTTCCAGAAAACACACACATCTGGCTATCATTCAATTCAACCTTTAATGGTTGCCAAGTTTTTTGGAAGGTTAAAATAGTACAGAGTTCTGAGGAAAGATTTGGAGATATTTCTGCTTGTGTGTATTCATCTAACCATGCACTTGAAGTGTTTAAGGTTTGGTGTTTTTTCCTGTTTTATTTTTTCCTAGACTGATCTCATTTGGGGACAGGATTGTCCCTGCCTCGTCAGAAAGAAGCTGGCATAGTCTAGAGGCAATTGTCTAAATAACAAATATGGTAACAAATTATAGCAAAGCCCCTTCTGACTCTGACTTGTCATCAAACTGGGGTTACATGCAGTAACTGCATCTCACTACTTGAAGTTCCCAGACATTTCCAGTTCTAACAGTCGATCTGGCCATCTTTATCTCCATCCCATCCAGTAAATGAAACACAACAAGCTACTTTTTGTGCACCTCTGTTTCCAGGGAAACATTATCTTGAGTAACACAGTCTCACCAAGTGGGCCCTTGCTAGTCTTAGCAAAGGACAGAGCTACCAGGGTAGCTTAGTTTCTTTCTCTGTGGCAGTCGTTGCAGCTGAGACATTGACTAATACATGGGGCAATCTGAGAAGAAATTGGGGGGAGTGAAGGAAATTCCACCAGATTTTGGGGAAAACACATAGAACTACTGATGTAAAAAAGTATATATATTATGCAGTAGATAGCTTTTAACAACATTCTGTTATTCGCAAATCACACATAAGCAAATAATATAATCTGTTATATGCAACATCAAAACCCATTTATCAATGCCTGTTTTCTTTTGCTTGTGCTTTTGGGTTTTTTATTTAAAAAACTGAGACTCAGCTTAAATATGACTTGTGTTAGCACAAGTTTATTATAAACACATGTGAATGTTTATGTGAATGTGCCAGTCCTGGTGGCATTATGATTAAGCGTACTTAACAGGAAAGAGGACAAAGTACGTTTTTAGATGTACTACACTCCGCATAAAGATGAAAACAAGCTGAAGAAGTCATGGCAAAAGCTGAACTTCAACAAAATGCGTTTTAAATGTCACCCACATAATACAGTTCTTTACTGATGCTTGGCAGTAACTATGTAATGATGACTGGGGTGGGATAAGCTGTGCTCCTGTTGGCTTGAGATAGTTTTTAAGGACGCTCAGTGTGGGGGTGTTGGCCCATGGTGGGTGGCACTTCTGGACTCCTTCTGTGCTGAGCATTTTCTTAGCACTGACTGGGGTTCAGAGCAGCAGCGGGGCACTGCTACCCCTGTGTTTTTCTGAGAATGATGCGCAACTGGGAAGAGAAAGAAAATATGAAGCCTTCACAGGAAATCTATACTTTCTGGAAGAAAGCAAGCCTCTGGCAAAGCAGTGAGACAAGGAGAGGTTTAATTTTTCTGTAAGAAGTGTTGTCTGAGAAGCTGGTTTGGGTTGCGTAGCTTTTTATAATACCGTCTCTCATGGAAGCCAGGGGGCAGCTTCTGGGGTCTGGACAGACCTGCTGCTGCTTTCATAGCGTGAGCTGTCTGGGCTTTTCAAGTGCAAGGAGTTTAATTGCTTTCCCAGGAGGTACGGCTAAAAGGCCTAGACATAAAAGCTAACAAAAGATTTATCTACTGAAAAATGCAATAAATATGCGTGAGTAACTAAAATCATGGGGGCAAGTGCAGTATGTGAGTCAAGAGTGATGGCGTAAGTGTCTGACTAAGCTGAAAAGAGAAATTGCATCATCAAAACTTGATGACTGTCAGAAGAAAAAGCTAATTTTGACTCTGCAAGATTGAACTAAAATGCCGAAAGCAAATGGAATTTTCCCATGATTCATTTGGATTTTTGCTTGGATTCTTTCCAAGCTTCTCATCATGAAGCAATCTCTAATGTTTTTAAATATATACAAACATATTTTTTTTAAATATAAAACTATATATCCATTTAAGTATACTCATATATATTGCAAAGTGTATGCTTTCATCTTTTCCATAAATGGGGCAGATTAGACATTTTCTTTCAGAAAAAGCACATCCAAAACTCTGTTTATTTGTGAGAAACAATTAAGAAGTGATAGATGAAAAGATTATTTAATGGTGGTGGATGCAGACAAATTTATCAGAATCAATATACATTATTACACTGTGCAACTAAATGTATAAGTGTAAAATAATTATAGCAAGGTACTAAGATATTAAAAAAAAAAAAGAGAGAGAGACAAAGAAAGAAAGAAAACATTAAAACATAACACTGGAAGAGTCCCAAAAGGATTGGCATAAATTCACGGAAAAAGTTGCTCCAGGTCTCAAAATACGTGTGAAATATGAAATTGAAGAAAATAGTCATGTGAGTCTTCATTGGGAGCCATATTCATTCCAAATAAAACTACATTACTGAATATTAAAAAGTAAATCACATTACAGATGTCTCTTCACATTGCTCTAGCATCATAAAAGTGGCCCATTAAAATTTCATTTTCATATTCAGTGCTGCTGATATACACTTCATTTACAGAAAATAAAACACATCTCCTGGGTTCATAACCGAGACCGTTAGTGCTGTATAAAGTGATAGTTGTTTGGTTGAGTTTCCTCTGAAGCAACACACACACTACATTGCCAGGTGTATGTTCATATGAATAGCAGATGTGAAAATAGGAACTCCACTTACCATTTTTAGTGTGGTTTCATAAAAAACACGCAATGGATGGGATTGTCAGAGACACCATTTATTTTGATCCCTGAAAATGTTAACTCCTTGTTTAAAATTCCCCTCATGCCATCCAAGAGGGAAAAAAATCCAGATTCTGCTAATTCACTCATTATTGTAAGCCATTTTGGATGCTTCCGCAATCTGTAAATTTCTTTTCCATTTTACGCATTCAGCATAAATAATTCCTGTTTCCTGAACGTTTGTCCTTCACTCCAACCTTCTTGCACTGTTAATACCTAGATGAAGAAAATTCACCCTCCTGTGCTGCAGAGGCCCTTCCTCTTCCTCGAAGCACTCCTTGTCTGCAAGAGTGTGCTCCCCAGTGCCTTTCTGGTCAGGACCTCCAAAAATTATTTGCAGGACTGATAAGCTAACCTAGAAAACTCTTTAAGAAAGATCAAACATTCTGAGTGGAACTCCCTTCACCTAATGTAAGTGTAGAATCTGAACGAAAACTGACACTCCCCATAAATTACATTTATGGTAAGAAATAGGCACTTCCCTGGTGTAGTCCTCTGTATGCTCAGACAGACATCTGGGAACAGATGAGTCATATCCTAGAGTGCTTTAAAGGCAATCTGATTGATTGCTTCAGCCCTAAATGTCTGAAGTTGGGTGGTAAGTGTCCCACAGCAGTGCCTGTTTCCCCCTTATTTCCCTCTTCGTAGAATACCATGTGCGTTCTCCAGGAATGCTGCCCTTGGTGGATCAAGTACTGAGGATACCCTTTTGCATCCAGGGGTGAACTTGAACAATTATTTCCACAAAAATACCCACATTCAGGTCATTCTTTCAAACCTCAAGGACCGTAACAAAAGGAATTATTCTAGTGGTGATTAACTGCAAGATGGTTTTGCTTTGGACTACATAGGAGAAGGCAGTAGTCACAAATGACGTTCATAAGGATTAGAAAGAAATGAGGATGTTACTCCTATAGCAACAGCAGAGCAAGGAAATATATAATGGTCAATTCAAACAAGTCCACAAAATCTATTTGTTGAGCTAACATGACTTTAAAATATCTTTCTGTGAAAGCATTCAGTAAAATAAAGATTGGCATCTTCAGGAGAATTACCGGAAGGCTTAGCGAGTTTGCTTTGGAGCATGTGATACTGATATTGTTGGACAGGCTGGGGATAACTCAAACGGATGTGTGAGCTTCCCTAAGGGCACAGCAAATTATTATTTCCAGATGGAAAGACATGCTTTGGAAAATAGTTTCTGGACATAACTGCTGATGAGCCAGGTAGGCAATAAATGCTAAAATGAGAAGATGACTGCTAGGATCTCAGGTAGGTAAGAGCTGCTTGCAGTCTAGACGACAAAGCACAGCACAGAGGCAGATGGAAGCAATCCAGTGTAAATGGTTCACTTACTGAGAGCAATGACCAGTCTTCTGCTGAGAAATTTTTGTTAATTTTAGAAAGTGATCCTTTTGCATGGCTATTGCTTTTGGCACTTCCCCTCTCACCTCTGTCTGGCCTTTTGCATCAGATCACATGGTGCAGCATCTGCTGTGTGTGCTAGGGAAGGTGCTTGAGGAGGAAAAGCAGCCCAGGCAACTGGAAGAGAATGATCAGGGAGAGCTATAACCCTGGAAAATATCAGGGTGATGGGCAATCTGTGGTAAGACTTACATATAGGGTAGCTGGAGGCTGGTAGAGAAGAGCGAGGCAACTGGATTCTTCTACCTTTGCATAGAAAACTATCAGTCCTTTACAAGTACCTAAGGGTCAGGACTTAATAAGTCCCTCAGGTATATTTTACAAGAAGAAAACACACATATGCTGTTTGTGGCCTCGTTGCCTGGCTATTTCTCTTCTTGCTTAACTGTGTTGAAGATCTTAGAAACACCTTAACATCTCAGACATGAAGAAGATGTATTTTACAGGTCAAGTTTGTCCTACATACAGCAGTATGGATACATGGAAAGAGGTCAAGTAATGTACTGACTTTCACTCGCTGTCTTGACCAGGTCACGTACAGTTTGGATATAACTGTAATGACTGCCAAGCCACATTTCTCCAGTATAATCCAAGTCCATTTGCAATCAGAAGAGCTTGGAAAAACCTTGAAAACGCTGTCACTTTATTTGCTTCTTCAGCAAGACACAACCATGGCTCCAGATAAACTGTATGAACTCTTCTGCTTATGGTTGTTTCTCCTTAGAAAAAATGAGTTCCTTGGGTAGAGCGTCTGTGGTAGCAGGGCAGCGGGTCAGCCCTAAATGCAGGCAGAGCTGGAGCATTGCTGTGACAAAACAGTTCTTTCTTCATGGAAGGGGAGGCACAAGCCTCATCCAGAGAAGATACTTAAACCTTGAAATCCAAACTCCATCAGCACTAGGTTATCAACTGTCCTACAGATATCTGTATGGTAGAATCTAGCAGACCAAGATCTGATTTTTTTTTTTTTTACCAGTGTTACAAGGGTAGCTATTTTCCTAGAGCAAACACAGTCCAGGAGACCAGTTTCACTTCAAACCCTCCAGCAATGTCAGGTGAGCAGACCTTAACGATCCCGCATAGTTTCTTAACATTTCCCTTACTGATTAGGTGAAATCACCGACCATTAACATTTAAATAGGCCCGCTCCCAAGTGTGACAGGAATTTCCTAACGCTCAGTATGACAAGAGCCCTGCGAGCTCTCCCTCAGCCAGACACATTCCCACTTGCAAACACGTAAATGAAAAGTCAATGTGTGTTGATTGCAGCCAAGAAAGGACAGGTTTAGGTATTGCCTGCCACAGATCGTTTAGCGGAATTTTGCAAACTCTCCGAATTTTAATTAAACTCATAAATCTAATCCAGGTAAAAAATAAATAAATAGACACGTTGATGTAGTATTTCAGCTGACCCTAAGAAAACTCCAATTGTTCTTTTCTCCCCACTTTTCAAAAAAAGATCGTTTCTAAAAGTACAAGTGTTGTGAATCTCAATTTTAATGAAAGCTTTCCTTCTTGCCATACAAACAGCATTATGAAATACCTTCTTTATGAGGATGCATACTTTACAGGCTTTAGATGAATATAAATTGAAATTTTATAGGCTGCAGAGGAAAGTAGGCGTCTGGGAAAAAACACGTGATGATAAACATTATATTAATACATTGTTTTGCAAACAATGTTATTCCTTAATTGCCGACAGGTATTTCGAACTGAAATAGCATTCCTGAAATCCAGGAATGGGAAACATCCACACCCACTGGGACTGGTGCACTCCAATGCTCATACAAACAAGAGGACAATTAACTCTTTAAGGCTATAGAGACAATCAGGTCCTATGCCCTCTAGTTCACATGCTTCTGTCAACTACTTATCTCGTCTCTGGGGCTTCAGCCTGCATTGGTAATTGACATTTTAACTAGAATAATAATTGCAAAGTTTTAATCAAATTTAACAGCTATGTATGATACCACAATAGTGTGAAGTGGTTAAGAAACACTCGGTTCTTTTTCCAAAATCCCTTATGAATGCCTTCTCTGAAGTCTTCACTCTCTTTTTTGGGACATCATACCTTAATACTTCCCTAGGAGGCTTACATCAGTGCTGGGATAAAGCAAGTGTATGGGCTAAGTGCTTCTCGCCTAGCCACGACCAAGGCTTTTGGTGATCCTTGACAAGTATGGGCTGATGTGTTTCCTTCATCACTTTCCTCAAGGCAGTCATCTGAGGGGTGAGCTCCCCAGTGACACCAGCAGCAACTCACCATATTGTGGGCATGTTTGGAGAACACTGCTTGGGCCAGGATAAGAGAAGTCTTTTTTTAACTCTGACACCTGGGGTAGACGGCAACACAGGACAGAGAGTGATGGGGCCAACAAATCCTCTGCTTTTAAGGTGTGTCCTCATAGGCTTTTTTTTTCTGTCACAGCTAATTATTTTGATCTCTATATCAGTCTAGGGTTTGGTGCTGAAAAAGCACTTTTAACATACATTTGTCTCTGGATTTAGGTCTGCTTTTAATCAGAGCACAGCCAGTCTGTGAGCTCTATGGGCATATCCAGCTGGGAAGGTGATTTGGATGGTCTGAAATAAACCATCAGAGCATAGAGTTTGTTATTAGTGCCTACAGGCTGAGGTGTGTTAATCTATTTATATCTCATGGAGTCAGTAAAGTCATCCAGCTCAGTCTGCCTTTTAGCAAGCATGCTTTTTTGTCATTCTTACAGATGCTTGGGATTTTGCTCTGTTTCCTTGCTCACTATCTCTTTTGTGTTGGGTACGTCTGGTGTTTTTCTCAGGTCTGCAGCTGATGTTTTAAACAGGGCTGTGATATGGGTGGCTTTTAGTATGTTTGTATTGAAATAAATCAGTAAAGTGTATTCTTGTGTTGCATAACATCTCACTTGTGAACTTAAGGAAATCAATGCTATTTACTTCAATTGTGTTTTCTGTTTCTCCTTTTTAATCCTGTATGAGCAGAGAACATTCCCGAGGCACATCTGTCTGGCACCAGTCTTTCCCCATGTGGCTGCCACAGCCCAAAGCGGTGCATGCTCCCTCCCTCTATCACGACATCGGCACCTGCTCCTTCTGGCCCTGACCAAAACCCACGCCTACCTTTCTGTAAGGAACAATGTTACACAGTGCTGCCAAGCATCTTACTTCAAGACCTTTATCTGTTTATCCTTAGCATATATAGCTGGTACTGAGTCTGTCCAGCTATTGCAGCATGAGAATGCTTCATGCAAACAAGGGTGAGGAACATGCCAAAAGGGATGCAAGTGTAGCTGCTTTTCTTTCCATTGTAGGTAATGTTGACCTCTGAAAGAGCAAATAAGGGGAAACACAAGTCACAGAACTTATTTTTCTAGGCTGACCATGCTGCAGCTCTTTTAGCACCTTCCAGGTCAAATAGTGCACATTTCCTCACTCCTCTTGCCCCTGTGCTACTAAATAATTCCAAGCTTGTGGGAAGGAAGCACATTTTGGATTCTTCTCCATTATCTGCATGGATGTGAATGCAGTATTTTCCACAAAGGTCCTCCATTAACTAGCCCCAGATGTTAGATGATTCATTATGTTACAAAGCCTCAGCTTAATGGTTATTTCCTCTATTTATATATTTAAATTAATTTCCCATTTTTACTTCATCTTACTTAATTGTTACTGCAATAGAGTGTAACGAATTGTAATATTACAAAAATGTATTATTCATTACAATTGTAATGAAAACCACGTACCCATCTAACCCAAAAGTACAAAAATTACTCTTTCCTTCCCTGAAAGATTTCTGGATTAAGGAGGAAGATATTTTATTTTCAAAACTGAGAATTAATCTCTACTGCTTGTAATTTTAACTCCAGTGCAGAAACAAAACAGTGAAAAGGGAATTAATTGGAGCCCACATGGGCTAATTTGGAACATAATGAGAGCAGCAGCTCCTGTAGTATCTGCCTATCGCGAGGAAGTGAAGAGGTGACACAAGAGGGGTGCCTGAATGAGCAATAACTCCTCTTGTAACAGTCCCTGAGAAAAACGGCGTGAGGGAGAGTGCCTGTATTTATTTTGGCAAAGCTGAGACCAGAATTTGTTTTCTTTTGTGTGTTTTATTCCCCTCATGGATCCTGATGCCGGAAAACAATTGAAATGAGCAAAGGCGATAGTCATTACTGTAAGTTTTGTCTGCTACAATGGAGCAGAGTTATCTGGAAATTATAAAGTACTGCAGGTTGCTCCAGGCCATAAACCCTAACCCAAAGCCACGTGCAAAGCCTTGGAAAATTAAAATGCTGCAACTGGGTTTAAACAGCCAAAAAAAAAACCAAAACCAAACGGCTGCTGAGTCACTCTGAGTACACAGCACATATTCTTCAACTGTTGAGGGATGTATTGCAGCACCCTGAGGAATGTATCAGAGGAATAACTAATTATTAAAGCACATGTGTAAACAAATTTTGCCAACACTTAAAACAATCTTTAAAATTATTAATAGAATCATAGAATCATTTAGGTTGGAAAAGGACCTGAAGATCATCAAGTCCAACCGTTAACCTAATACTGCCAAGTCCACCACTAAACCATGCCCCTAAGCACCACATCTATTCAAAATAAAGGATCCCATATTGAAAACCACTTTTCTTTTTTTTTTTTTCCTCTCTCAGAAGAAAAGCTATTTACATGGCTGACATGAGTCCATTCCAAAAGGAGCCATCCTAGCTCCCCTGGAAGGCTTTTGAAAAGACCCTGATGGATGCAAAGAGTTATTAAACTCTGTTAGGTCAGCAATTGAAAAATGCTAAAGAAAACAATGATATTTTTTATGTCAATTTATCTCTATATGGAAGGCTTGTAACTATTACAATTATTGTCTGAAATAGAATATTGAATCCCCAGAAAATGCATGAAGCACAGTAATACTAGAAACGCAGTCTGTGCTGGGCAGGGACCAGCCCTGGGGAAGCTCGGAGCAGCCACAAGAATTATTAGATTGGATATTAGGAAAAATTTCTTCACTGAAAAGGTTGTCAAGCATTGGAACAAGCTACCCGGGGAAGTGGTTGAGTCCCCATCCTTGGAGGTGTTTAAAAGACGTGTTGATGTGGAGCTTAGGGACATGGTTTAGTGGTGGACTTGGCAGTGCTAGGTTAACGGTTGGACTCAATGATCTTAAAGGTCTTTTCCAACTTAAACGATTCTATGATTCTATAACGCGGTGGAAAAAAACCAAACCAACAAAGCCACACATCCAACCCCTTCTCTTTAAATTTAATACAAATGTCTTTATCTGGAATCTCAGCAGTAAGAACTGGCAGTCATCTTTATCTAATTAAGACGACTGCATCTGGCTGGTGAAGAAACTCAAGGGGTAAGAACAAGCACCAGTTCACTGCATATCCATGATGCTTAACCACTGTCATACTCTGGTACTGCCTTGGTCTATGGCACCTGGTGTAGGCCATGGTTTGGAGGGACAGCAAGAACAGAGTAACCGATCTAAGTGTGGATGAGACTATTCCAGGTCTGGCTCCCTCCAGATTATGCAATCACCACAAACGTCCAGCAGATTCAGCCCCTGGGACTCCCCTGTGCACCTTCCATGACCCACCCCAGGGCATGCACTGCTCATCCCCACGAATGCGTGGGGCAAGGACTACACCAGGTAGAGCAACCAGGCTACAACACACGGTCCCTGCTCCATCAGCACAGACACAGCCAACCTTTATTCTCTGTAAGCTTATCATGTCTTCCCAGGAAAAAAAAAAAATAAAAAAAAAAATCTGCAAACAGTGCTAATTAGAGACTTGTGCATTTACGAGGGCATAGTAATGTCCTTCTTTTGCCAGTAACTGGCTGTGGGTGCCCTGCTCAACCACCCTGCCATTCTGGATCACTGCAATGATGTCTGCAGTCTGTATGGTAGTCAGGCGGTGAGCAATGATGATGCAGGTTCGACCTCGCCGGGCATTATCGAGAGCTTTCTGGACGATCTGCACACAGATGTTGTGAAAATGCTGTTAGCACCTGGAAAACCTTCACTTGTCATAGGAACCACATTAGATTTCTTACTCTTTATTGTCACCTGAATATATCTCCCATAGATATACAAGTCAGTGCATACACGAGACACCCTTACTAAACATGATTTCTCACTGAGGTCAGTAAGAGTGATCAAATGAGCATGAGACACTGAGAAGTGGGTTCGTGGGCATCCAGTTTGGGTCAGAACACAAATTCAGTATTTACCATCAAACACAGCTAATAGGAGGACAGCTGAAGAGTATCAGCTCTCCATGGTGTTTTCTACTTAAAGTTTGGGGGTTTTCTACTACAACATATGTATTTAGCAGATATGCACTGCTTCCTAGTGTTGTTCAATTCACAGCTTGTAGCTGGAAAAGCTACCGTGATACACCTGCCCTCTTTTTTCACGGCTGAGCATTTGCAGCATGTTTGCATTGATTTTATTCTACAGAAAGCAACTAGCCATGTACACAGACATATATATTTCACTTACTAATCATTACTCACCTTTTCACTTTCTGTGTCAAGAGCAGAGGTAGCTTCATCTAGAAGCAGAATGGCAGGATTACGAACTAGAGCACGGGCAATTGCTATTCTTTGTTTTTGACCTCCAGAGAGTTGTGTTCCTTTCTCACCCACCCAGGTATTATATTTCTGGATGTTAAAAATTAAAAAAAGAAGGCCTGTGAATACTCTTAGAGAAGGAAGATTAGAAAACTAAAGTTTTAAGCGTGGCTATAAAGATGATTGGGTATTTCCATCTTGAAAGAAAAGTGCAAGTGTTTTTAAGAAAGCTAAGGTTTTATAAACACCTCTAATATAAACAGTTATATATATATAGCCACACATATTTATACCTGGTCTGAAAATTTGCTTCCCCCAAAGACTGCCATAGGTATTGAATGGTACCACCAATGGTACCGCTGTAAGGTATCCAGAGACATCTGGCCATGAGCCATAAGTTCATAAGAATAACTAGAGATCCAATGTCTACTGACATGTATGTGAAGAACTTGATCCTGTGTTACTTGTGAATAAAGAATCCCAAACGCCATTAGTAGTAATGAAGATGGAATATTTTTCAGCATCATCACATCATTTTCAAGTTACACAGAACTACAGTGAAAACAAACTCTTAAGCATTTTTTCTGGTTAGAACCAAATTCTTGGCAGGCATGAAGGTCAAATGTCATGTCATTCACTTTTGATTTATTGCCCCTTCGTATTTATTAAGAAACACTCCCTATGTATGGCTCATCCAATTAGAAATAGAGCATTTAGTTTTACTGAATTATTTTAGAAATAAAAATAATCTTTCTCAGAGTAACTTGAGAAGTTTCAGCTGTCAAATGAAAAAATATAAAAAAATTATGAGGACCTGTTTGCACATAGACTGTCATCTTATTTTTTTCTCATATTCTGCTTTGTCTACCACTATATTAATTGGAACATTGACTTTTTTTTGAACAAACTAACAAGGATTTTAAGCTTGAAACACACTGACGTTTTAAAACATAAATTCTCTATTTTTTCCCATTAAGGGAAACAAAAATGTTTATTTTTCATTTGATCCACATAAGTGAGCATTGCCTAGATTTCTCTATGTCACTCCAAAAATCTAATCTCACTGTGAAGAGAAGATCACCATCTCTTACCTCTGGCAGTTTTTCAATGAAGGTATGAATATTTGCTGCTTTAGCTGCTTCTTCAATCTCCTCCTGACTGACCACCTTACTGTTGTCTCCATATCGAATATTTTCAGCAATGCTGCAGTCAAACAAAATGGGCTCCTGTGACACCAGGCCCAGTCTGGACCTCAGCCATTGTAAATGCAAAGATTTAGTATCAAATCCATCTGCTAACTAGAAAAAAGCAACAGAAAAATGATGCCAGGTTGACTACAGAGCTCATCCACAGATACACACTGTAAACAGGAAACACGAATTGTAAGAGGAAGCCTGTTACGCGTTAGATTCCCAGCTGAGATCAAGTAAATTTTGCATGCAAAATGGAAAAGAACCAGCAGTATAGATGAAATATTTCCTTTCATTAGTTTTTAATTTTGTGTGTGTTTTTGCTTCCATTTCCCAGCAGACAGAAACACAGAGTGCAGATCACAGGCTGTTCCTGCAGTCCTTCCAGCCCTACTGACCACAAGAAGCACCAGGAACCTCACGGGAAAGCCTATCCCTAAGAAGCTGAACACAACAATAAATATTCTCAGCTGCAGGCCTTTAACTCAATCTTAAAACCTCCAAGGAGGTTTCCTTGGGTTTTCTTTACCCATTAACGGGGACTGCATCAAAAAGCCCATTGCAACCTTCCGACAGTGACACAGTAGCATCCCTATGGGATTACATTTGTATTATCTGAAGCACGTATCTATGTCTCTAATGTGTGAATTTGTATTAATGAGATGACTTGTACACTGACAAGCGAGCGACATGAATATTATGCCCCTGTGTGACCAGGCTGTGAGCAGCTTTGGGGAGGCAATGCAGTCTGACCCCATCATTCTCTTCCCTGGTGAGATCAGCACCCTGAGCCACCGCACCGTACCCACACGGGTGCCAGCGCTGGCATGTATGTCTAATGCATGGGGCAGGCAAGGACAGGGGTCTTGAGGTTGTCTACGGCTCTGCTGGAGCCACAGGCTCAGTAACCCACACCTCTTAAAAAAGGCATCTCTCCAGAGATATTTCTAGGATCGTTTAAAGCCTCTGAAACCTTGGAAGATAAAGAGTTCTGTAGATTTAATTGTTATTAACAGCCACACAAGTCTATTTTTACCACTTGTCCTTCCACAGGGTCATAAAATCTCTCCAAGAGCTGAATGGATGTGCTTTTGCCACAGCCACTGCTTCCTACTAATGCCAGAGTCTGTCCTTTGTTAACCTTCACGTTGAGTCCTTGCAAAACTTGAAATTCTGGCCTTGTTGGATATACAAAATGGGTGTTTCTGAATTCAATGTTGCCTTCAAAATTGCTCTGAAAAAGTAATAGAGAGTTCACATGCTCATATTAGCATTTATTAGCTTTAATTAAAATAACACTTGTAAGACTTGGTTATTTAAGTGAGAGAACTGAAAAGGATGTTTGGGAGGGTGTTTTTGAAACTGCTTTTGAAGTTCTTATTTTCAATTGCATATTGGATCAGTGTAGTATCATTGTTTATAGGATGATCTGCAGATGTAAGTCGCTAGATCCTTCTGGAGAAACAGTTTTCTGCATCTCTTGTACCTATTTTTCACTTCAGCTTTGAAAAGAATATCTTTAGACAAATAAACATTAATATTTTCCATTTCTGTCAGTAGAATGAAAAGTATTTTTTTAGCTTATTCAGAGCAAAACTACATTTAAGGCTATACACTTCTGACTGAAAAACAGAAATAATATGGTCCATTAAAAAAAAAAACAACCTATTTTATATAATGTCTGTCTTTTGTGACACCCTAAAAAATATGAAGTTATGAATACAGTTGCAGACAATAAAACATTACCAATTTAGTTTGTTTCAACATTTTTCTGAAAAACAAAACAAAAAAAAACCCCAAAACCCAAACCAAAGGAAAATAAACTCTTACCAATTTTTCACCTTCTTCACTGTAACTGTCAATTAGAGGTTTTCTGTCCAAAAGCTGAAAGATTCTTTGGGCTGACATTCTAGCTTTGCCATAATCTGGTGCCAGGGAAGCAGACTGACCAACATTCATAGCTGCAAATATGACGGAAGAGAAGACTCTAAAAACAAAAGACAAAGCATCATTCGTTTCAGGTAGAAAATAAGGTAGGTAATACATAGGTAGTGTAAAACAAACCTTCAGAATAAAGTTTTTTAGCATCTTTAGATTATGACATTTCTAGAGCTCCTCACCCCACAAAATGTCATCCAATATTAGGAAGTCCTATTTGTTCCCGTAACTACTATTATAGATGAGCAGTGGTGTCACGTCATTTCTTTATCTAACACCCTCTGCCTGGAAGGAACGTCAAACAGCAAAGACTTTTCCAGAGTATGTGTGCTGAGCACGACCACATGCTTGCTGCTTCACTGCCTGCATATGTACCTTTCCCCAAAACAGCCCTTCTGCCCAAATTGCACTCCCAAGCAGACTGAATTCCTGAATCTCATTACCCCCCATTACCTCTGTCATTTGACAAAATAATTTGCAAGCATTGAAATCACTGTCATGCGCATCAATTTTTTTTTCTTTACATTTTATAAAGTATACTCACATAAATACATTTTCAAAGTTGCTCAGACTATGGGCAATGAGCCATGCCCCAAATCTGAAGACTGCCGCATTAATAAAGTAGTTTGCACACTGAGCTACTCCGTAGGTAAATCCATTGAAAGGGGCTTTTGTCAGAGAATCTCTGATAAAAGGAAGAGACTTTCCGTAAATAACTCGTAAAACAGGAACAGCAGACACTGGCTGGGGGATGGCCAGATTTCTTGGTTAAATCTTTCAAGCAATACAGCTCACCCGCTGAAAACACAACAAATCAGCCCAGAACACATGCACACTCACAAACAAGCCCTGTCAGACCCTAAAAGCACCCCTCATCATGATGTGGAACTGCCCTTAGGACAGAAAGTTAGAGCAATGAGATCCTTCACCCACACTTATGCTATCTTGGACGTCTTCCTTTGCTTTTCTATAGCAGGGCAGGTCACTAGAGCAGTTAAAAAATAATAAAATTTAATAGCTACCACATATGACCCATTTTATTAAGAAAACAAGCAGGCTCCAGTGCAACCTACGAACTGCCTGTGGGCTTCCGCCAGATCTTCCCATCTGGGCAGAGACCTCTCATCCTGATTCAGAACAGGGACATATTGCTGGGTATCCCCACAGGGATTCAGACTAAGCCTCTATTTCTCAATCCATCCTTCTGGAGAAGTTTCATTTTGTGTAGCTAATTGAATGCACACTGAATCAGAGTCTGGAGGACTCTCTGCCCTCATGGTTTAGGATGCTCTCTGAGGAAATGAAAATTTCCTTTCCAGTCTGAGCTGTAAATCAGAGACCTTTGACAGTCCAGGCAAGCATCCTGCCCATATCTGGGGTATTACCAGTTCACCAGACACCGAATTTTAACACTGTTTTGGTTGAGGACAGATCATACAATGCATCATTTTCAATTCCTTCTTTTACATTATTTACCTTGAAGGAGGAAAGAAACAAATTAGATTTTGGGCTATTTTGTCTGAATAAAATGGAGCTAGAAAAGTCTGGCATCCGTGATGATTCAAATGCATGTTTCAGTGGAGACAACTCAGTGGGATGTAGTGGGTCAAACAAGGGAAACATGAAGGTCATTTCAAGGTTTCAAAGTCATATGAGGGTGAGAAAACTGGTTTATGTTATAAAGGGTGTGGTATGGGAGTTAACTGTCAGTTCCTGAGTTAACTAGTACCAATCCAATACACTGAAATGGAGTGAACATGTCCTATATTCTAGACATACACAGGAAAACACAATATCCTGTAACACATACGCAGAGAATGCAGTTTATAAAGTGCTTGCATAATGAAAAGGCAAATCCTACAAATGTTTTTTCACTCTGCATTTAAGAATGTATATTAAAATACACCGAGTGAACAAATTTCAAAACTATGTAAATTGCTATTGTATCCTTCCCAATCTTTTGGGTATTGGATAGTTTGCAAGAAACGTATTTAGAGTAAGTCTGAAAGACTAAAATGTACAAAGACAGAATTATTAAAGAAAAAAAAAATCCCACCTATAGGGACCATTCAAACTTGTAACGTATCTTTCATAAAATGCTTCTTCCCTGGTCAGCGAAGCTACAGTTCTTATGTTTTCAACTGATTCTGTTGAAATCTAAATTGGAAGATAAAACAAATGAGAGGTGATCCCTTACAACTGCAATCTACAACATATCTCCTAAACACTCGATCTCTTCTCTAGTATTTATTATTTTAGATCAGAAAGTGTTTGCTTAAAAGAAGAGATGGAGGTCTATTACCAGGTGAAGGAAAGCCCAGAGCAATGAAATTATTCACCCCACAGTCACAAGACAAGGCGGGGGTTGAAGCCAACAACGTATTTGAGTTCGGAACCTTGGGCCAGCACGCAGGAAGCGTCAGCAGCCCGTGTCCTAACCCGTGGGTTGTGATCTTGATGATTTAAACCCTATTTTGTAAAATAGCAACAAACTCCAGTCATCTGGATGCAGCTTGCGCTTTTTGCATGGACTACTTCTGTCTCCTGGAAGAGTGTTATCAGATGAATGAAGACAGGACCCTGAAACTCTTGAGCACATTAGTGGTTTGCATTTTATGATGGAATAAAAAAAGTAGCAATGTCAGAGATCGGTGGCTCAGCCCTGCAACGCTTCTGGCCATAGCACAGAGCACTGCAGAGCTATGCTGCTCGCCCTAGGCACAGGGCACACAAGTGCTGGGGCTGCTGCTGTTACAGCTGTCCCTACCCAGAAATCCACTATGGAGGCTTTGAAATGACTTTTTATAGCCTAATTTACAGATGTTTTATGTTATCTATGTTTTGCTTTTCTTGGGGATATATAAACATTCCCTTCACCCCCCACCCTGTCCTGTCCTGTCCTCTCCCCCCTTCATTTATCTTGGATAATTGAATCAGCTGTAATATAGCTACAGTGTTGTCCTTAAAAGTGATCTCACACCATAACCCTGTACTTAAAATTGGAAAGCTTACTCTTCCAGCCTCTTCCAAAGCTTTTTGATCTTCTGCGGCATGACCAGACACAGAGCTAACTCTTGCAGCATTTGTAGCAATAACGAAAGGAATGCAGGCCAGGATAAGCAAAGTCAACTGCCAGCCATATACAAAAGCAATAATGATGGCAGTCAGAAGAGTAAAGACAGTCATAGTCATCAGTCCAAGTCGGCTTCCAGTTGCCTAAGAAAACCCCAGAAACCCCCAAATATCCATCATTAGATTTTCTTTTTGTTACTTATATCACCACTTGAAATCACTGTACAGTCAAGGCCACTGGTCCAGCTGGAAAACAAAACCATGTGTGGTCATGTGTACGGACATTATGCACCTACTTATGTAACCGTTCGTAGACATTCCTCTTACCTGCCAGCATTCGGGCCTTCAAGCGAGGTTAAAGGAGTCTAAACAGTTGGTCATGGCAATTCTTTAATGAAATATGTATCTGGGACTTCTTGTACTACCTGAGGCACAGAAGACTGTGGCCACTGTCACAGTAGGGCAGGTTGGCTGTTGGGTGCCCAGAATTAGGCAAGAGGGGCTTCTTTCTAACAACAGTCATCCATTGACCCATCCCACTAATGGTGGTGGAAACTACTCATCCTCAGGTTCTCACAGTGCTGCACCTGCGGTTGGGTTCTCAGGAAAAAAAAAAAAAAAATATCTGAATTTGGCCACCCTGCAGAAATGCTTTATATCAGCAGGGATAACGAGTTGGACAGATGAACTCATACTGAAGAACTCCTGTCTCCTCCCAGCCTGTGTAACCTTTTCATCAAGAACTTTTAAAATGAGAGATGATTAGCATCCAGCATCCGGGTGGGCTCTGATCTGCAGAAAAAAGGTCTGAAAACAGCCCTGTGGAAATAGTTCATCTTCCAAAATTTGGCTTGATGGAAAAAACAAAAATCCTTGGGCGGGAAGCAAAATTCTTCTCTCTTTTGCCAAAGACTTTCCTGCCCTGAAAAGACTTTTCTTGTTCAATAAAATTTAAAATAGTAATAATTAAACCAATGCCAAGGTGAATTGTTGCCATATGTTCTAGGGGCTGCACATAAAGATGGATTTGGAAACTTCAGCCAGCGCAGCATGAGGCACGGTACTCACTGACACTCTGTAGTGCTCCAGAGAACACAATAGCTTTGGAGAGCAATTCATGTCCTTAGTTGCCTTTTGTAGTTAGGGGACCCTGTGTACCCTTCCTTTCTACTGCCCTGACAGGGTGATATAGTTCAATGCCACTGAAACAAACTGAAACTTTAAAAAATGAAAATGACTAAGTTTTGTTAAAGACCTTTTTCTCACTACTAGCCCATAGGACAGGAGAGACAAACAAAAGTCCACTGAGACTCAAAAATGTAGGGATTAAAGGGTTTTTGATGTACAAATTTGAAGGACACAAAGACATCTTAAAACAAAACCTAAAACTTTTCCCCCACAAGTCCTGCAGTGGTTTTTTTTTTTGTTGTTCCCCCCCGGGAGAAGGGAAGAAATGGAGAGACATTTGGCAGGGACTTCTGATGAGGTGAGCAGTAGGAAGAATTGTGCAGAATTTGCCATATTCTCCTGCCAGTGACCAGTGGCCACCTCTCCCATACCGGCACCTTGAGTTATTCCCTCCCTTGGCCATCACCCTCCCTGATGTTCTTTACTGCTGGGCCATTTCTTACTGTTTGGCCTGCTTGTGTGTGAAGCGTATTGGTGGGGGTGGGAAGGAGAATTCTCTTCATTAAGGTTAGTAAAGGTTTGTATCATCTGCAGATGCAACTTCTTCATGGTACTCATGTGACACCCATCACAGGGTGTAAAAACCTGGGGTCCACTGATTCTGATCCCCAGCACATACAGATTTCACTTTGCATGGTGAAATGGTCTACAGTTATTATATGCTTGGCTTAAAGACTTGCAGGGAGGGAAATGAAAGGTACATGAACGTCTACTGGATTTTTCGTAGTTCTCATAAATTATCAGCTGGGAAGCCATTTCCAAGGTGTCAAGAGCATGCTATGAAAATGCATCTGCCAATCTGTGGGGTAGATTTACTACCTTGTGTTCTGAAATAATCTCAATGTCCCGTGCCAATTACAATTAATATTTGTAAGGAAAAAAAATGTTTAAAAAGAACATAAAAAAGAATTGGTGTACCCCTTTGACTTGGGAAGCATCTGTGGCAAGCCGAGTTAGCAGAACGCCAACAGCATTTTTCTGATCATCGTACCAACCAACCTCCTGCAAGAAAAGACACTGTTTGTAATTTTTGTTTAAAAAAATTATATGTTCTTACCATATTTCAGATTTATCAGGATCACTAATAAAATGAACAAACATTTCCAGCCTAGGTAGCATACAGGGAAATGGAAGTACAAGTCATGACGGCTAACTGCAATATTCTTCTTCTGCAGTCAGCATCTTCCAAGTAAACTAAAAGAAAAAGCTTAAAAAGTATTATTCTGTTGTGAATATCTAATTGTTCACAATCAAAGTGTTATTAGCTGTAACGTTCTTCTGAATGTGCCTATTTAGAAACTTTTATTTTAAACCCCTTTTACTGCATCCTTCCTTGGGCCTGAAGTGGTTAACTATTCTCTTCTTACAAGTTACCTATTCCATTAACTATAGAAGAGCAATTGCTCATCTATATTCATACAGAAGGGAAATGAGGCCCTTTCACCTCCAAAGGCTATGGCAGGTTTTTTTCTTAATTGCTAATTTTCTGTCTCCTAGTCCCTTTCAGATGTTTCTATGAGCACACAGATTCTTGTCCCCAATGGGTATTGTGGGGTGCCAAGTTACGAATTCTCAAAACTCCTATGCAAGTAACTTGAAATTGCACAAATTAACAGGAAGGATTTAATATAAGTAACTTTATTCTTCTCATGGGTAATTCTTGGTGCAATAGGGCAATTTGAATTTTTTACAGTAAAAAATTATCAGATTGTCTACTTGCTACGGATTGCAGTATGTAGATTTAAATCCAAATAACTAAACAGACTAGACTTAAATCTCTACATTACATACTTGCATCATGACCACCAAAGCAAGAGGAGATTAAACTTTTTTGGTCATCCTTGCACACACAGACAGCTGCAAACTGTGTGCATATTAGCATGTTGGAAGTGTGCACATTTGCAATGACACTCCTTCAAAATTAGACTATGTGCAGTAGCGGCACTGAGCTGAACTGCACATGGGACAGGAGACTTTCAGAAGAAGTTGTACTCTTTCCTAAGCTAGTGGTAGAAAAGACATGGTTTTCTTTTCTTTTCTCCAGACCACACAACTGAAACCCAATGTGTACCTTGTAATAGTCTGCAAAAGCCATCTGGCTCTTACGATACCCTTGCCACATAATTCATACCTGCTGAAGTAATGCTCTGAAGGACAAAGAGCGCAGTCTCATTGTTAGTATTTCCCCAGATTTCCCAAACATGAATCCCTGGGGGAGGAAAGAGAGTCACATTTTCTCATCTGATATTTTAACTCTGTTTATAAAGCCCCACAACACAAGCAATGACACCAAAAAGTCTCCTACAACAACCCTGTACATATATAAGTCTTGGGAAAAGTGTAATTCACATTCCTGGAACCTGAAACTCTATTTTCCCACAGAAAGGAAGCAACATGGCAAAGAAGGCAGGAGCTTTGTTGTAATGCCTTATTCATGTACCTCAGCAGCATTAGAAGATAAATCAGCCTATCTAGTCATTGGCCTCTCTACTCTGACTGCTCCCAGAGACATTCACTGACAGCAGTCATACCAATGGATTTTATGATATGGACATCAATGTGCAGTAACTGTTTCCTGCAAGCTGTGGAGCAGTCATAAGAGGACAGCAAATGATGGAGTTCGTTTGATGGTATGAAAAAGACCATCTGCTATGGAAAGAGTCTATTTTATACTTACTTTGGCAAGAGCCTATAGACTGTCAATGAGAAATGTCAGTCTTAACTTTGACTTTTAAGGCCAGACCCTCAACTTTGACTTCAATCATGCTGAATCCACATTGCCTTCAGTGGCTTATTTAAACCAACAGCCAATATGTACATATGTCTTTAAGTAAACACATCAATAAACCCCACGTATCTCAGGAAGGACCCTGGCACTTCTGCATGTTTTTCTAAGCTCTGATTGGTGTTTTGCTTCTCAAACTGCATTGATATGTGTTATACCTGCAGTTTACTGGGGAGTTAAGAACATCTAACACTTTGGTGTAGTGACACTTACTTGGATTATGTATGCTGCTAAGGTAATCACTCCAAGTAAAAGAAACATTAATGAAAGCACCAAAGTGTTTTTATTCCTCTTTTCTGGATCTGTTTCTTGAAAAGCCTATGCAAGAAAAAAACACAAAAATGAGTATGTAGACAATGAGTGCCAGTTACATAAACCAGCCTTCATCTCAAGAAACTTGTCTACTTCAATTTCTCTTAGCAAGTATCCTGGATCCTGAAATCAGTCTGCAGTCAACTTTCTGTTGAGGGCCAGAAGACAGTCCAGCTTTCCATTTAACCTACATCTTGCTAATTTGTTCCCCCAGCTCCAACTATTGTTCCTCCTTTCCTCTGCTAGTCAGATGCAGTTCCACCAGGCTCTGCCTCTAGAGGGTCACTTGACCAACATTTATCTATTTTTCATTGGATCCATTTATACAAGTGAATCCCACCCAGAGTCTTACATAGTGAGAACTGGCTGAGCATGAGGAAGGCTCAGGCCTCCAACGTCCATTTGCAAAAAAACTTACCCCAATGATTTTTCCAAAGATAACAGCAAATGCAGGATGGACCCCACCTGAGATGGCAGCAGCAATGACTCCCAGCAGTACATACAGCCACTCAGGTTTGTTCAGAGCCAGGATTCTCAAGTAAGGCACAGCAGGGAGATTTTCTTCCTAAAGGAAAGGGAAAGCTGCAAGTTTTCCTTGGAAACATGAAATTCCCCAGACAGTGGGTGTTCATTAGGCTTTGAGCAGTGAGCTGTCTTGGTAAACTACTGAAAGCCCTCTCTGTGCACTTGGAGTGAGCAAACATCCTGGAAATCTGCAGCTTTGCTGTTTCATACCCTAGAACTTCAACTGCACTGTAAAAGTTTTGAGGCAAAAATTTAACAAAAGGCTAAGTCATGAGGGGAGAAGGGCCAGGACAGTTCATTGAAAGTCAGATAGGACTGGTCACCATGAATGGCAACTTTAACACTTGAATCTTTATAAAGAACTAAAAGTCTCACTGTTCAGAGCACAGAAAAGCCTTCTGGTTCAGCTAAATGCTAGTGGGCTGGCAGTAATACAACTGGGTAGAGAGGTCATCTTTCTCTTTTGCAAACTATAGCCTATGCATCATTACCAAAAGCATGAAAGAGGCATATGTAACAGTCAGTTAGCATGCATCTCCTTTGAAAGTATAAAAAATGCCATGTTCTGCTTTATTAATTTATTCAAGTGTCTATGCCTCCACAGGGGGAGTTCTGGAAAAGCAAAAAATGAAAACATTGGAAATGAGACAAAATATTAGGCAGGATTACGAGTAAGTTGCTCTTGCTTCCTGGTTATTTTATCCCATGTTTTGGATGCTGAATGAGGGTGGCTAAGCCTCAACCATAAAAGTGGGCTGAGCTTTCTGAAATAATTACAACTGCTGAATACTTGATTTCTTTTTTTTTTGTGAATGTGATGAATACTGAAGTCTTGAGCATGAACACCCACTACTTCCTCTGAGGTCTTAAGCAGTATTAATACACAGACAAAAAGTATCTTTTGAAGTTGCATAAGTTTTTTGTGATAATAGGAATGGATCCAGCTCCTTCATACTATTTGAAATATGTATTAGCTGGAAGCTATGTTTTAGTGACAAGGAATATCGATAGATACAAATTACACTAAGGCTTCCATAAGTATTTTAAATAATCAGGTACTGTATTACAGATGAGATCCTAACTTCCATAGGTTTTAACCTCCATAGATTTAAAAGGATCCATGGTTTTACTTCAGAATTTACATTTTATTTCTTCACTTCCAAACAACTCCTCCAATACCTTTCAAGCAAAAAAATGCTGTAGTTCAAGCAATACAAAACTGGGGGGGAATCAAGTTTCTATTGAGCTGCCTACCCAAAGTCTAATCCAGAGTCCAGTAGAAATCTGCTCCTGTTGAATGCCATGAGCAAGTTTCGCTCAACTTTGACAAAACAAAGTTCTGTTTCTAAAACCTGAACTTCTTATATGACTTATTTCTATATGACATTTGTCAGCTAAAGCTTTTTATCTGAATAAAAACCTTTAGAACTGGATGTTTTAAAGCATGTACTAAGACAGAGAAAGAGAGAGAGAGAGACTGATGGTTCTTTTATTTAGAATACACTTCAAAATGTTAGGGTTTTGATTTTTTTTTTGTTTGACATAAAGGTAATATGATATGCCCAAGTGCCTTAAAACTTGGTATGCACACACCAGGGATTACATTATCCATCAGTATTTGCAACAGTAAGTACCAGGAAGTAAAGAATCCTATAAATGAAATCTCACAACTCATTTTAATTAGATATAATTAAAACATCAGTTTTAGCTGAAATAATACACTTAATTTTATGAAGCATAACAAATCAACAGCACAAGTTTTTTCCAGCTCCACACTAATTCAACAGTGTTAAAATGAAGTTTTTGGTAAGATGTACATGATTGTCCCCATATTCCTAGGACAAATACTCAGCCTGGTGAGTACTGACTGTAATAGCATCAGAGTAAAAGTTGCATGGCAGCCAGCTATCTGAAAGTAATTAAAATAACGTGCTTTGTGTTTATGTGTTATCACTAAAATTCTAAACTAAAGTTTTAATACCAACCTCCAGCTCTTTTTTTTTCTTTTTTCCAGAGAACTTTTTCTTAGAAGAGCACCTCTTGCTCTTATATCTGCTGGATCTTCTTCGAATGCTGCCTTTCCCAGAGATCACAGATTTTTCAAAATTATCTTGAAGAGTCAGCTCTTCCACAAGATCATTTCTGTCATCTTCCTCATATTCCTCAGCCCCTGCATCTTCACTTTCTTCTGATGTCCCCTCATCTTGAACATTATTGCTACAACTCTAGTGAGAATTCAGGATATACAATCACAAGACATTTTGAGCAGGGAGAAGGAAGAGTAAAATCTTTTTCTCATGAGTACTGCTGTTTCAATCATTTGATCACTGTTGTGTATAGGCCACATATATTTCAGCCTGTAATGGCAGAGCAGTAGACTATTTGGTCCTGATTTTTTTTTCTCTCTTTTCTCTTTTTCTTTAAGCAGTCTATGGAATCCACCTGGAATCTAACAATTCTGTGGTTATGCCATAATTATGTAGCCTGTGCCTTCAACCCACTTATGTTTTTGACATGCTGGATTGTGTAAATGTGAAACTTTTATGGGTAAAACCCCCGAGAATTCCAAGCCTGTGTCTGTGCCCAGACTGGAGCGACTGAGCAGCTGCCAGCTGGACAACATGCAGGAACTACAGAGAGAAAATGGCTCCACATACCAGCATTTCACAACTTTGTGAAATGGAGAAAGAAAATAAATAAGTTTGCCCTCACCTGCTGCATTACAAGAGAATAGTAGACTCCCTTCTGCAACATGAGTTCACTGTGTGTTCCTTGTTCAACCACGACGCCCTTCTCAAATCCAGCAATAGTGTCAGCAGTTCTGATGGTAGACAGTCTGTGAGCAATCACAATGGTGGTACGTCCAGCCCGAGCCTTACAGAAAAACAACAAAAGAAATTTACATTAAAATATGGAAGAAAACAGTTCAGAAATAAACCAAAGTTATTTTAGGCATTTATAATATAAAATAAATCTAATCTTCAAAAAGAATTCTTTCTTCTAAAAGCAAAGATTTTTTTTTTTTTCCTGGTTTTATGTCTCTTGTTCAACAGTCTAAGGACACTCTCACTTGCCTAATTAAGACAGAGAAAACCACATTAATCTTATTAGACAGGCAATGAAGGTATTAAAGGCTATAATTAAGGTTATTTGACTTTTTACCAAACTTGAACTGTTTGCGCTGAAGTTGCCCATAAAGTGTTTCCATGTGTATGCACGTATGTGAGGGATATGCAGTGAGAATAGTTAGATCTTTCTCAAAATAAAGCTAGGATAGTTAGTGTATAAAGGAAGGATATTTTCTTTATATACCGTCCATGCATATTTTTGGAAGTATAGCATTAGCATGACTTCTGGCAAGACTTAGCAGGAAAGTGTAGAGGAATGGAGCACGTCTGGGTCAGAAATGGGTTTTAGCCACTCTCTAAAGCTCTCTCCCAGTCTTTTGAAATAAGCTACATCTCAAATCAGGGGCCTGCTGAGATTTGGCAGGGAGAGCCGACAAAGCCTCAGTCTGCAGGTTACATGCTCCATCTCTCTCCAGCTCCCGCATGCAGATCAGTGGCATGCACAGTCCTCATGCAGTAAATGAGCACACAGCAGCTTGCGGCTGCTGGAGAGAGCAGCTTCCCTCCTCGCTGGCGCCTGGAGCAGGCAGTGGCTTGGGGGCAGGACGAAAAATCCAAGGGGACCTCATGCAACAAATATGTTCTGCAGTCAGGGAGCCTGCTGGAAGTTACTTGCTACAGAAGTTGTACATCATATGGGCATGGGAACAGGGGTGTGGAGCAGATGAGGACAGTTTCAGTAGATGAATGCTTCCATGGAGATTTGGATTCTTCCCCTACACCTGCCACCAAGTTCTCATGGATCTGATGTGAGTCACTCAAAGCCTGTCACAGGCAGTCTGTCTCAGTGCAGTTTTCATGCTTGTGCCCTAACGCGCAGAAGTGCAGAACCTTCACTGCTGCAGCTGGGAGCTGCGATCAGAACAAGCAAAACTCTCTAAAAGATGCAAAGTTATCTGAAAAACAGAAGACTACAAGCATCTGCATATGACTGCTCCGAAACAGTGTGCATTGGTGAGGTTAATATCTCTCATCCTCAGCTGTAAAAATAATGAATGATATTAGCACCACTTTTTCCACTTGTGGCTGTTGAGAAGAAATTTGTAAATCCCATTTAGGGACTACATTGATGGACATCAAAAAGCGTGAAAAGAGGAATAAGTTATGATTCAGGGCTCATTTTGGTGTGTTCTGGGAACATGCTGAAGCATGAGGAAGAACATATAGAACAGCCCCATTACCTGAGTGATCTCCCTCTATGTTACGCACTAAATGAAGCAATAAGCTTCTGGAAAAGGTTAGTATTTGATCATGGAATTAAAGAACGTGCAGAAGAAAGCTAAATTATGGCTGAAGCAGCAATCTTTTAGTGCTTAACTTTGCAGCAATAATATCATTTATATACAAATTAGATTAGACGAATATTATTTTTGTACACACATGTTACCTCAATACTAATAATATCAGTATAGTCATGTGAATATAACCAACAGCCACATTTTACCTCAGATTTCAACTGGCTGGCAATGATGGTGGTAAATTCTGTATTTCCCTTGAGCCAAACTTGTAACTCATATCTCTCTGTTCATAACTACTGAAATGAAAGGCAGGATTTTTCACTTAGCTTTTAAAAATACATTAAAATAAATATTAGATAGATGAAACAACATTCCAGGCCAACCATGAATTTATTTTTTTAATCAAAGCCTCCAGGCTCCACTACATCTTGGTGGAAACTGCTGACGAAGGGACTGTGAGCTGGTGGGATAGAGGCATGGGTACGAGCTCTGACAGCTCTGCAGTAGCACCTGCCCTAGAGCTGTGGGGCTGATAAAAGACACAAGGGGCAGAGACTCAATATTTGTAACTGGCTCTGCTTTTTGTTCTCTGTAGGGTCTGATTTGCGCTCAGTCTCTATAAAGAAAGAAAATGACTAAATCCCAAGAGCTTTCTGAAAATTATGAAGCAACTGTTCAATGAAGAACAAGTACTAGGAATATTATACTATACATTTCTATTAATCTGCCTGAAAAAGGCCATTCAGTCCTCATGCCTTGCCCTGATAAGATGCCATCCATATTTCACCAGCAAATCAACAATTGTGATTTGAGGAAGGGAGTGCGGGAGACCTAAGTTACAGTTACACATGACTGTAAGTGTCTTGGTAATTAGTAATAGTGTTAAAAAAAAAAAAATACAGACACGATTCCTAAGTAAAATTTTGATTGCTTAAACTCCCTGTTAAAACCCCAAAATTAAAACTTCCATCCAAATTTCATTCTCCAGTGTTCATTGTTCCAGTGGAAACCTACAGTGAAAATTACATGTTATTTTTCTTAAGTGCTGTTGCACGTTTTCATGGTAGCTTCAATAACATGACTCCTACCTTATCGAGAGCTGCTTGCACTATGGATTCACTCTGAGTATCTAGTGCAGATGTGGCTTCATCCAGAAGAAGAATCTTGGGATTTCTTGCCAGGGCACGGGCAATAGCTATTCGCTGCTTCTGTCCTCCACTCAGCTGAGCTCCTCTTTCCCCTACCATGGTGTTAAATTTCTGAGAAAGTAGAAGACAAAACAGAAGTTGCGGAATGTCTCAAACAAACTGCTTGCCTCTCTGTGCAATCATAAGTACTCAGCTTCTAGACAAGAGGTAGCTTTATCTGGCTGACTTGAGCATGGGCACAGCAAACATGCAGCGACACCCATCCATCTAGCCCTTAGCCAAGCCCTCCTACCCACATTATGTACTCCACATGCCTAACTTTGAACTTGCAGTTCTTTAAAGTCTTGATCTTTACTAATTGCTCAGAGAGTGCTCCAAACCCTGGGTTTTCTCAAGGCAAGCCCATAAAATGCATCTCTGCATTTGCTGAAGACTGCCTACCTTTCCAATAGGATTGGGATGACAGAGACCCACCAGGACTTTTAACATTGCCTCCTTTGAACCCAAGACACCTCCCCTGGAGCCATGGCTCAGTTCCTAGTGACTGTGTCACTCACTCCAAAGTGGCAAGTCTCAAAATCCACTGTAGTCTTATCGTATAGCTGTTTAAGAGTAAATATGATCAAATAACTTTTCCAGAGAAGAAGGAACCTTGGAACAGACTGACATGCTAGAAATGGCACTTGCTTGAGAGATGGGGGTTGAGCTCTCTGAGGTAGTAGAAGAATTTGACATCAAATCCCACGTGGGAACTTTTTCCACATCTGTTTAACTGCAGGACCAAAAGGAAGGACATATCATCGCCCATTCATGAGGATGTGTTTTGAATGACTGATCTCACTTCCTGCTCCCACCCTGAAAGTAGTAAGGTACCTACCGCTAGGAGATGGCTCAAAGCTGTGAATCTCAGGCAGAGGGAGAGCTCAAGCTGCTAAAAATGGCCTTGGTTCAGGGCTGACTTGTTTACTTCCACCCTCCATTTCCTACTGAATGTGCAGACAGCTCCTGACAAAGGATTTTGGATTTCTGGATCTTCTCTTTAAAAGCCCAACTCTTCCCATGCCTCATGAGGTGGGTAGGGTGGTAATACAGCTATGAAGCTTCCTTTCTCCTGAGTTAAGGCATTGACATTTTTTTCAGACTTAAGCACAAATCCTTTGAGGGCAACCAAACAAAGGCACAACATCTAGTCCAGAAAGTCCCTGAACTGAAAGCTGCTGGAGGCTATAAGAGTTTTTTTGGAAGTTATACTACAACTTGAATTCCCATGCTCTCCCTTCTCAGAAACAGGACACTGGCCTAAATGGACCTTTCGTTCTTACACTCAAAAGAAGTTCATTAACTCACATCAGGCAGTTTAGATATGAAGTCGAAAGCATTGGCTTCCTTGGCTGCTTGCTCAATTTCAGCATCAGAAATATCTTCTCGGCCATAGCGAATGTTCTCTGCTATTGTTGTTGCAAACAAAACAGGCTCCTGGCTCACAATACCAATATTTTCTCTTAGCCACTTTACATTAAGTGTCCGAATATCCTGACCATCTAAGGTAATCTGAGAGGAAAAGTGTATGTCAAAGTTGAGGAAATGCATTCTGTTACTAATAAATCAAATAATTACTATTACTTGACTTAAGTATCAGCTACAAGGACAAAAAAAAAGAAAGAAATTGTTGTCTTTAGTAGAAAACTATGTTGGGGGAGAAGTTAAAACTGCAGTTTTTCCATCCACTGCACAAGCTAGAAAACGGTGAGGAGCAGCATAAACAGAGAAGACATGAGTTTTTTTTTTGTTGGTGTGTTTCCACCCTGCCCCCTTCAATAACCATGCGTACTTTTTACCCTGTTCTCATGCCCCTGTGCCAGTTTGCTGCCCTCACAGTTGTGGCTACACAATTGCCTCTGTGGCTGTGCTTTACACCAGATCAAAGAAATAATCCAAGATGACTAAAAAGGAAGGGAAAGTTATTTTTAACCTAGATCATTTGCAATGTGGTCCTATGAACACTGACATTAGCACAGGAGAGGAACCGCAAACTGAGGCATGGGGGTAGGGATGAACAGCCACAGAAACAATAAGTTTAAGAAACAACTGTGTTGATAACAGATAGCCACCTTGATACATTATGTAGTGATAATTCAGTATTTAACATTTGAAATGCTTACCTAGTTCCAACCAGCAGTAACAACTACTAAGTAGCATTCTTCAAATATTAACTATAAAAAGAACATTTTCCTTAAAAAAATATTGTTTATTTTCCTCTTTTTTTCCTTTGGAAATTTCTTATGAGAAATATTTACCATTTACTGACTGGATCTAGTGTTTAGTGGTAGAGCAGACGAACAATGTGTAACGATGGAAACTTTTGCTGTGGGTTAGCAAATAGAGAAAAATGAGCCAAGAAAACAACCGTTCAAAACAGGAAAACTCTCTCCAGGTTTTGGTTTATGTTCAGTGAAAAGGAAGCAAAATACAACAAAGCACTGTTTGCTTAAAAAAGTTTACAAAACCTTAAATGCCAATTGTTGATGAAAATAATTTTAAATTCAGATCCTGCATCTATTCAAAGATTTGTGGTATTTGCTACTTCTGGCATAGTACTGCAAGAATGAGGAGGATAATGAAGTCAAGCTAACAGGAGAAGATAGTTCATTTGAAATTTAAATTGTGAAAATACTGACCTATGCAGAGATTTGCTCAAATTCAATAAAAAATAAAAATAAAAATCAAGGTTCAGTCAATATGGGAAACTCATGCTTATCCTAACAGCTCTCAGTTTTTACAGTTCACTTGCAGGCACTCACTTCTCCCTGGACAGGATCATAGAATCTCTGCAGCAACTGAACAGTAGTGCTTTTTCCACAGCCACTGGCACCAACTAAAGCAATGGTCTTCCCGGTTTGAACTTTCAAGTTGAGACCTTTGAGGATCTGGGGAAAAAATAATTATATCTTAGTTTGACAAGTTTGATTAGGGAACAGTCTGTCAAGGTAACTGTAGCAATAATCAAGGCAGTAGTAAGGGATGCAGTCTGAAGTATGGCAATATTAGTAAGTTAATTGTACCTGGGAATATTCTGGGGTACTGATATGAAAGAGCCTGCATCTATGCTTGTGAAGTGTGTTAGCCTTCAAAACAGGATGGCTAGATGCAACCTTTTGGGAATGGACTCTGAATCCTTCTGGCTACCAAACCAAGCCTGGGAATTATTTGAGAAGATTGATAACTGGAACAGGCCAAGTTCATGCCAAGAAACATTTTAAGAGCTCCCTTGCATAGACCATCGCATTCCAGTGCCTGGGAAAATTCCCCAGCACACTCAAATCAACTAATATAGACACAGCCACAGTAATCTAAACTTGATAGCTCATTTTCTCCAATTTGTGTGATCTAGTAGCAGGCTCATGGTCTTAAGTTCTCACACCGTCCTCCATTTTCCAATGCTTAGACAATGGCATAAGACTTAGTTATGAGTCTCACAGAAAAATGTTTCTAAGGTGCTAAACATTATTGTTGAGAAACAAGCCTTCTTTCTTCTATTTTTAGAATATAAATGGCTGTTTTGACAAGGTAACTGCTGGAAAGCCCTTAATAAATCCCAATCCTTATTGTTAACAGCCTCAGCAACCTGGGGAGTAGTTACAGATTAATGTTATCTTTGTTGTCATTTTCACATTTAGGAACATTTTACCTCAAAAGATGTCCATGTCATATATGAGTAATGCTGTGTAGTTGCCAAAATATTTGGCTGCTATGGGAACTCTTCTTGTTTATACCAGGCTGATTTATAATTTTGCCTACACATGTTTTTGCAATGAGAGATTAAAATAGTTGCAATATTGCTGTCCTCTCCCTGTGTTACATCCAGCAAGGTTTGTATCTCCAAGAAGCTGATATCCTGGTGCCTGTATTACCAAGTAAGAACTATATTCTGGACACCATAATTTTTCCAGATGCCAATAGTCACAATCACCTAATAGGCTATTTCTAACTCTTTTATCGGGCAAGGTGTTGTCAAGATTAAAACCGACAATAACTAGACTCCTTAGATCTCTTTGATTTGGTTTAGCCTGGACAGGGGAGATTACACTGTTGCATCAATTGCTTGAGAGATTGTGGATAACTTCTACACATCTTTGCTGATTCCTTTTGGCTCTATTAAATAACATTGATATTCGTAGCAGGAGAGCTGCTGACTCAGTGGATTTGGGAAGGATGACAAAATATTTCCCTCCCATTTGGCATGCAGTCCCATAACATGGCTCATCGGCCTGAATAGCATTTTTAGGAAGAAGGATGAAGAGTCTGCTCTGTCACTTCTGATTTCTGAGCCAAGAGTGAAAGATAATGCATTGCACTGACTTCAGTTAGTCAGAAAGCCTAGCTCCAGGTCTGTCCTTCAGCAGCCCCAGTGTCCTGGAAACAGATTTGATGCACCATGGGACAGGCCTCAGATGGCTGAGGTGGGAAGAGCTATCTGAAGAAACAGCCACAGTGCTATGAACTTCCCCATTCTTACCCTTTAATTGGCATGTCCAGCTTTTAATTGTTGACATTTGAAATCTCTATTTCTACCTTTTTCTTCAACAAGTAACAAGAGCAGCAAATCCCTTTTCCTTTCACCTTTGTCAGTGTCTTCAAAAGATTATAAACTGTTAAATATGGTAGAGAGGTCAAACCAACTGTATCACCATGAAAGTAGATCACCATGTACATGGTGTACATAGCACTGCACAATAGAGTTACTACTGGGAAGTTCTACTGGCAAAGAATAGGGACATCTGTTTATTGAACAGCAGTTTTAACATCTGCCCAAAATAACGTTTCACTTCCAAATGTATATTTAGGACAGTATGTTTCAATCTATTTAATGGCATAATTGTTCTAAAGCCTGTCTCACAGGTCACTTTTCATGTAGGATATTACAGCAACTCAGAACAACCAAGGGACTGGAAAGAGCAACTTCCTGGTTTAACTGTGTAAGGTCTGGAAGTTTTAATGACAGATCTTGAAAAAAAGAGTCTTATTTGGTTTATCAGAGCTCTTGTTCACAGAGATTCAGACTAAAAGCAACACATTGTTCTTAGCTTTGTCCAGCACATGAGAATGGTGAGCAGGTAGCCAGTGGCAATAGGTCTAGAGCTTTGTCTTTGGACATTATTTTTTTTTCCCAGTAGTGTATAATCTCCCAAGATAGGAATGCATTTTGGATTCAACAACAAGATTAGAGAAATAATACAGACACAGGGTGCAGAATTTCAGTACAATAGATTAATCTAAAATGAAAACTTACTTTAACATCAGGTCTGGATGGGTAATTGAAATGAATGTTTCTGAATTCAATTTCTCCTATGAGCTTGTCTGGTTTGTAGCCTTCCTTAGAACTGCTATCTATGAGCCGTTTCTGGAAAGACATTTTTAAAATATGTTGCTGGTTATTACACTTTTGGAACTGCTATTTCAGCTGGATACATTGTTCTCTCCTTTACTTTCTTGGCTGCTGGTTTACACTGCAGCACACCATTGCAGAGCTGCTGCACTTTACTTGCAGGATGCTGAATGCAGGTGACCTAATCTAACCGTGAATTCTGCTTTGACAAATATAACACATTTTCAAATGCAACAAAATCCACAGAAGAAAAGCTGTAATTGCAGAACTTAACTGTACTATCTTGCAGCCAAAACATGGCCCTCAGTTCTCTGTATAGGAGGGTTTTGTACTCACATCAAGAACCACGTAGCCATTTCTGTATGAACTTTCTAGTCCTACTTGTTTAAAATATTTTTATACACGGATATCCAGTTGCTGCATAACACAGCTAGATCAAGATAATAACAAGGTGGAAACTTTTTCATAGCAACATCAGCACTGTAGCTTTACATTATTATAGCTTTCAATAGCACTATTAATCCCCTCCCCACCAACTCCCCCCCCCAAAAAAAACCCCAGCTCAGCTGAAATTGTGCATACATGCATTTTTAAAAAATAGTATAGTGCCTTACTACTTTCCCTCTGCAGTTGAAAGTCTAATGTTAGAGAAAGACCTCACCCATAAATCTCAGATACGCATGCCAGCTTTCCCAACACTCACTGTAACAAATAAAGAGGCAGTTTTCTTGATATGAATGGAAATATTATGGGTTTCAGTGGTAGGCATCTACAGAGTTTATGGTTTAGGGACTTTTGAGTGCTTTTGTTATGTCTTTCAAGACAAAAAAAAATGAAAAACAGAAACAAGGGCAAAAAATTAAGTCTGGTTGAAGGTTTCTTTTCTACTTAGACACTTACCTTATTGATAATCTGATATACTTCATAGGCAGCCCCACGTGCATTAGCCACACTCTCCAGGTTGGGAGCTGCCTGGCCCAGGGAGAAGGCTCCGATGAGCACAGAGAAGAACACCTGCAGGAGGCGGAGGGAAGCATCGCAGTTAACAGTGAACACAGAGCCACCAGTGCCTGGCTGTTAAACACCCAAGTCCTTCCAGTGCACCCTTTCCAGGAGAATTAAATACAAATGTGAAAGGTGCATTTCACAGTCACTCCTGTCCACTGCACATTTTCCTGGCGTGAATGGTAACTACTGATACATGCTTTTGTGGCATGAATGGCTTTTCTTTTTGATGCTTTTGCATTTTATATCATCTACAAATAGAAAAAATATCTTTCTGTTGCTTTCAGATGTTTCCAAAGTTAAGAGGCTTACAAAACTTAGTCCAGAGTTTCTTAACTGAAATCCCACCTCTGGGACCAACACACAATTAACCTGACATGCTGTGAGGAACCATACTGAGGAGTCAGGACATCAGAAGTCACTTAAGTGTGAAAGTTAAGCATGTAGCCAAAATTTTGACGGCAAGAAGATACCAAAATATCCTCAAACCAATACCAACTTAGACATATTGGTAATGACAGTGAACGCTTGCAAGTAAACAACAACAAAATGCAGAGAAGACATTGGGGCTAAATGAGATCTTGCGGACTTTCCGGTACACATTCAGCACACCAGTGGGATTCATTAATCCTAATGGCTAGCTAGAATTTTGCTGGCAGTCCAGGTTACTTGTCTTTGTTCCCTAACCTCCAGCTCTAGGTTGTTCATCCTGCCATACAATAGGGTACAGGACAAGTGAGGAAAGCAACCTTCTGCAGATACTTTTGCCTCTGCATTGATTAGAGTGGGAATTAAAAGTGCCCTGTTCAAACTTGTTATATCAAAAGTTAGGTAAGATGAATGCCTTCCTTTCAGTTCTTTTATACCAAGTGAGTCTCTAACAGCTAATTTAGCAAGCACTGGGCAGAAAATGGAGATAATTGTATACAACACTTACATAACTAATTTCTTGAAATTACAGAGCATTTTTCAAAGTTGCATTGCTGTACTTACAATCAACACACGGCCAATGTCATAATTTTCCTCCTCAGCAGTGAGCTTGGTTCCATACCAAAATGCAAGTGCATAGGATCCAAAGATAAGAAATTGTGAAACACCTAGAGATGTGTTGGTGGTAATGGATTTTTTCACTCCAACACTTCTAGCCATCTCTAAGCTAACATCATATCTGAAAGTGGATAAGGAAACTATTAATTTGACAGGTATCACATGCCATTCTGATTGATATTTCCCAGTGCCCTTTTTTAATTAAAAGGCTTTTTGCCATAAAAGCAATTAAAGTCTTACAAAGACAATACAGATTTTTTGACAGAGGATTAGTAGGGATATAGTTCCTTGGAATAAATGTGCTCTGGCATATGCTGACAACATTCTCGTACTACTGTGGAAGGCATATTTAGAAAACAATTGAGTAGCATGACTTCATGGAAAACAAGATACCACTCTTGAGCCATTTGTTTGCATTAGTCCTGAAAGGAAACCTTGAAAAAGTTTTATCAACATTACCTATCAAAGGTAAGGTTTAGTCTTCCACATTTAAAAAAGGCAAAACAACAAAAAAAATGCCGAGGCACTGTGGATGAAGGCAGGTAAATGAATAGAGGCCAGAGATCTCTGACACCAGAATTGTTCTCTTACTGGCCATTCTGGGAAGTCAGGAATCTTTCCCTTAGATTAGTTTACTGATTAATATGGCAATATAGCAAACAAGTGGACCCGGAGACCACTATAAAGACTGACAAGTTCAATGAGAGAATTATTTCTTCTAAGGATAGTTCATATTCATTCATCTATATTTTCCAGCTAATAGCTTTCATTTACTTAAGCTCATTATGGAAAGTATAGCCTAGGAATAGTGTATCTTTTTACTTGTCAGCAACATGCTCAGCAGCTTGCACTTTTTTCCTAATACATATTTTCTACACAAAACATCCCCATAGTAGGAAGACATGAAATTCAGTCAGCCAGGAAGGAATCTTAAAACAATGTGCATTAATTTTGTTCATGTAAATTGCTCACATGCTACCAATGCTGTATTTATTACTCAAATATATTTAAATGTTTTGGCGTGGCTGTGTTCTTAAAACCAAGCCAGCAGCATCATAGGTCCTCTGGGGAAATGAGATCTGGATTTAAGCGTTGTTACAGGTACACATGATTGTTTGACTACAGAGGAAATGCCAAGCCACTGCCAGAAGCAGAAGATGACTGAAGATCCCTTGCAAGTGTAAACATTTCTGGCCAGTGGAGGCACTGTGCAATGAAAGGTTGCTTTTCCTAACTCTGAGGTCATTGTTCAAGAGGTCATTGTTCATTGTGTAGGAGTCATAATCCACGGTTTGCAAAATGCCCTAGTCAGTCCCTGGTATGAGTTTGCCTGTCTGCAGTAGAAGATGTTCCTAGGAAAGCCACCAGTTCCATGAGGTTTTTTTGTTGTGGTGTTTGTTTTTTTTGTTTAGGTTTGTGGTTTTTTNGGAGTGGGGGCTGTGGAAGAGGCTGACTGGCCAACCCTGGAGGAAAGGAAAGGCCTTACTGGCACAGAGTTACCTGGGTATCAGTTATTTTGTCTCTAGACCTCAAAAAAAAAGAAGAAAAAGTAGTTTGAAGCAGCTCCTACCATTGGATTTTCAGACACTGGTATTTGCAGGGACCAAGAAGATGGGGAAAAGAGGGATAACAGATCTAGGCCATCTTAGGGTTTTTTTGCCTTTACTGTGTAAGCAAAAAGGGCCTTAATATTGTTGCACCTTAAGGACAAATCCAAGTAAGCAGAATACAGTGCTGTAAGATAGTCAGAGCTCAGCCCTTGGAAGCAGACAAATGCAGGAACAGGCTGTAGGACCTCAAGCTAGGGCTAACATCACCTTAGAAACTTCGCACAAGACCAGGGCAAACATGAGAGTTGAAAAAGATAGAAGAGATTCATGAATCATATGGATCAGGTCTTTCTGGTTTGCTTTTCCCAACTGCATGGTATTGGTGATGCCCTGTATTTGTACACAGAATGTTATTGTTTGATATGTGAATAAATTTGTGGTCAGCCATATCCACCTCACCTTTTACATGTGACTAGGGCAACTACCAGTGTTATGTGCAAATCATTAAAGTAATAAAAGCCAGTGATGTGATCTTACTTAAGGCTGTTACCCAGTGAAGTTTAAATCTAAGCTCATTAATCAAAGATCAGAACAGCAGTGCACATGTTCTAGAAGTTAAGCAATTAATCACATGCTTTGCTGCATTTAAGTACGAGGCAAATATAACCTTCTCACCACTTTCACTTTAAATTCAACTCCAGATCTCAATCAGAGGAGAAGTCTGAGTCTATGCTGCAGTGATAACATAAAATAGCCTGTATTCACTGACTAGGTCTATTTACACATCTTTATTTTCAGGTCAGCCATCCACTTACGGAAGGATAAAATGACATTAAGGAGAATCCCGTTCCCCTGCCCCTCCAAAACAAACCCCACAAACCCAACCCACAGCCAAACTCCTTTTCCATATTTTAAATGTAATTATTATTTCAAAAACTTACTTTGCTAATGCCTTCTGCTGTCCATTGAAAGCCACAACAGTCCTGATTGCTGTCAAAGTTTCTTCTGCCACAGCTCCTGCTTTGGCATAAGCAGACAGCTCTTTAGCAGCAAGGGATGCCAGGAGCTGGAAAGTTGAAAACCAGATATTCTTGCAGCCTACTGAAAGGGTACGCACACTGTATTGGTGAATAAGGATGATCAATGTTCAAGGTACAAGATGAGGTTTAGGAAAGAGGGGGTCCACTGCTCTCTGTGCCCTGAATTTCCCCCAAATCCAGCTCATTCTCTCACTGTGTCCTCATTAAAGTGAAAGACTACACAAGCATCAGATGAGCTTCATGACTGATCCACTTTCCTCCCAAGCTGAGGACAGCCACACTATGATGTGGGGTCAGGGAGGTGTGCTGTAGCGGCTCTGGCGGGTGTCTGAGGTGTTCAGAAACTAGAGCACCAGTAGACATTGAAGTAAGCAAGGTAGTCGCAGTATAGCTTCTAATGTTCTTCTTCCTAGCTCATTTGGAATGCTTCAAGTAGAAAAAAACCCTATTGTTATATATAAGTAACCACTCAGGAATACAAGCTGTACCCATTAATGTACATGCTACAGTGGATCACAAGGGGAAAATGTTTTCCTATCTGGAAGGGAAACCTCTCCAGATATTTCACTAATTTATATCACTCTAGTCTGCAGCAGCTGTACATATGTCCTAGGGTCTACTCTGTACATAGCATGAAACTTGGTAAATTATTTGCAAGAGATGTGGCATCATATACGTGCAGATGGAAAGAGCTTGAAAGGCATTTGCATTAAAGAGGGAAGAGGGAGGGTCACAACTGTGTGCCTGGGCTTCCTCAGTGCTCTGCACAAGGAAATTGCTGTGCAAGGAAGATGCTCTGATGCAGATTACCCTCCTGCTACATGGCATGAGGACCGAGTATGTGGACAGAAGGACTATGACTTACAAGTATGTGCTTGGGAAGCCAGAGAAAAGCTACAGGAGGAGCGCAAATCATAAAGTAAGCATGGGGCCAACCTCCCAACTTAGAAACCACACTAGGTTTCTCCCATTCTCCCCCCCTTTCCTGTGTATAAGAGTTGTAATGTTTTTCTGGTTTGCTTTGTTTATTAATCCCCACACACTTACAGTTGACCAAACTGCTGCTGATGCAGCAAGCAGAGGGCTGACTGACAAAATCACCAGTGTCAGCTTCCACCCGTGGATGAATCCTATAATAATCCCTGCCAGAAATGTGGCAAAAAACTGTACAAATATACAGATCTTGTCTCCGATGCCTTCTTGGATGGTGTTGATGTCACTTTAAATAACAATAATAATAATAAAAAAAAGATTTGTTAGCTTTGAATGCCTTCCATTCTAACTCCCTCCCCCTCCATTTCATGCTGTGTGGCCTAATGTCAGAAGCTTTGCCATTTCCTAACTGGCACAGTGAATTTTCTGACCACAGCTACTGAACGGTACCATTAGTCTCTTGCGTGGCCAAAACACAGCAGAAACCTTCTATTTTTTAGGACTCATTTTCTGTATTTTCCATCATTCTCTGCTGTTTCTATGCCCTGTCACTAGGTCACACATGACCTAGTTTCCTTATCCAGCATTCAAATAAGGCAATGCAAGTATACAGCCAAACAGCCTCCTCACCTCCTGTGACCATCTCCAAATAATTCCTTCTGCTCAGTGCTCTGATGCATTTTATGTTCTTAATTTTGGCTACAGACTCAGATCAAGGGTTATCTCCATTCTATCAGAACAATCATTATTTGGAAGAACCTCTGTTTTTCATAGAAATTTCATTCCCCATTTTCTCTTCCCAGAACATACAGATGTTAGAGCTGAGGGTGGTTTCATTTAAGCTTCTCTTACACCTTTCAGGACATAGCTCTGTCCAAAGCTACCTTAAAATCCAGGAAAAAAAAAATATCTGTGCTCATGCATATAGTCCCATTTTGCATCTTGGTGCATACAGTCCTCAACCCTAAGTCTATTTAAGTCTATGGAAAAGCTCCAAAGAGCTTTAACTGACTGGACAGAGTCCAACCTGAGATCTGGCTGGATGTAAATGCAAGCTCATTTCCATTCAATAAAGTGTCAGAGCTTTCAGTGTTTGTAAACTAGCTGGAGACAGCGGAGCTGTTTATCTAGGACTGTCTGCCATGTACTTCATGGACTTTAGAAAGCCAATGTCAGGCATTTCACAGCAAAACCCTTTCCAATGCATATATCACAGAAACTGCACAAATAAAGCTGAAAAGGATAATGAATTTCTCCCTCAGATCTGTAATATTTCACACTTTAGGTTTGGTGGTTTGGGGTTTTTTTTTGTTTGTTTTTGTTGTTGTTGTTTTTGTTTAACCTCTCTATAGGCTATTCCACAGAAGATAAATGGCAGTTTTCTTTTAAGTGTCATACTTGAGGGTGGGGGGAGGGGGGCAGGGTGTGGGTAAAAAATGAACAGAGTCCTCACTCTGTCAGTCTGGTGTTCAGCGTTCCTATCTGGGTAGTATCAAACCAAGCCATCTCCTGATGGAGCACTGCAAAAAAGAACTTCTGCCGGATCCTTGCTGTCTGCCTCGTAGCAGCAATCAAAAATGTCCATACTTGGATGGTGCTCAAGATCAACACAGCGCAGCCAATTCCCACGTAGTAGTAAGCAAACCTGTGATAAGAGAACAAAAGGCCATATGACCCCACTGTATCTTGTGAGAGAAGTTAGACATACAAAGCAACAATTAATCTTCATTTACCCCATCAAAGTAAATACTGAAGCCTGTGATACATTATTGGGAAGCCTTTTTGAGAAGGCAAACATTTGGCTTCTGCTCAAAGTGATAACACAGTAAAAGAAAATCCCCCAATACTCTGTTAACAGAATAACCACAAAGACTCTTACTTTGTCATTTCACCTTCTATATCTATGCCTGGAATTGGTGGACAGCTGGAACTATTTACTGAAGTATCTGTTGGGGAGAAAAGAAAAGTAGTAATATTTGTGAAAGTATTATATGTAGAAGATAAATCATGGCAATCTAGGGTCATCAGTTTGGGAATGTTTTGTATTTTGCAAGTAGGGTTTTGCAAAATACAAAATCATTTGGCAAATACACATTTATTTTTAAGGAACTTCTAGTAATTAGTGCCTGATAAGTGATGATTTAGAAGGTGGTCATGCTCCTTACTATCTCACCAAAGTTGAAGTTCATTTATAAAGAGCACATACAATGCACTGCTTTTGTCCTGGTCTAGCCATTAAAGATTGATTTAAAAAATTGGGTAATTTGCAGCAGGATGAATTTTGCTCATTATATACTTGTTTAGACATGCACCAGTGCATAGTCGGGGGCGGGGGAGAGCAGGGAATCTTAGCCCCTGTAGCAAACTGGTATGTAGAGAAGTCTAATATTAACTTTTTACCTTCTGACACATTTGATTTCGCACCGCTTAGCACAAAGCTGTTTGTCATATCTCCAAAGACAATGACCACAAGTGGCAATCCAGTACCGTTTGCAACAGCTGCGATCAAACCAACTACCATCAAAAGGACATCCACCCAATCAGCATAGCAAAACTATGTGAGCATAAAAAATAAAAAAAAGGTGAAGTTATGCCTGACAGTTCACGTATTTGTTACAGTACAGCAGACTTACAGAACATGCTTCGTTTCTACCTACATATTCTAGGTAGCAACAACACTCCAACTGAAGGTAAACTCAGGACATAAGAATTGTGTAGTAGGTCCCATACATCTTTAAACCAGCACTCAGTAAGGCTGCTAAGGGAATATTGGCAGGACACATGGTTCTTCCCCAATTCAGCAGGAAAAAAACCCAAAGTGTATGTTCTACATGTTTCTAAGTGATGATCTTCTCCACCCAATATATTGCATTTTGTGTTCCAGAAAGTTACATGTTTACTAAGATAATGCCTTTGAAATGTAAACAAGAGTGAATTATTGACTTGCACCTGGGTTATATCTACCAGTAGAAAATGTTTACAGCAGAGATTGTATCTTAAGGCTTGTCTACCCTTGAACATTTGTTTGATTTAAAGAGGGATGTGAATTTAAACTGCCATAGCTATTCCTGGATGTGGTTAATCTGAAATCAGAACATTTTATTCCTGACTGTCCTAACCCTCTTCCAAAGTGTAAATGGACATAGAATAAACCAGAGAAGAATAAAACTTCTCTTGTTCCAGAATAAGCAAGTCCACATGCAAGAGTTACTTGGGAATAGCTGTTGTATGGAAAACTGACACAAAACCATACCACTGGTTCTCTCAGAGAGCAGATCCCTCAGATGTCAAACACAGGATAAATCCTTTACAAATAGAGCCAAGGCAAGGGCCTGTGCAGTATATATGTCCTAGATCAGCCTCAACAGGGGTGAGCTTCATCCTCCAACAGCACTAAGGTTGAACTGCTGTCAGTGCTACCAATACACTGAGGGGGGGAATCTGACCTAACAGGCCAAATTTTAAGGAGGTCTAGCATCAATAGGTCTCAGGCTTCTTCTCTGGTTTTTGATTGCCTATTAATTGCAATTCATAAACAACTCGCAATGACAAATAAAGAAAAGGAAATATAAAGCAGATCATCAAACTGCACACTAACCAATTCAAAAATGCCAACCACCCGTTTCTCTGGCTTCTCATTTTCCTTCCTAGACGAAAATACAAAAGACTAATTAAGATGAGCTTTTTCTAGCAAAGCTGTATTAAACTCTGCCCCCCCATACACCCAGTACACCAGCACCCAATGTGTTAAGTTCAAAGAATACCTACTCGTTTTTCTTGGGCTTTAACTGGTCACTTTGTTCAAGATTTTCATCATGTTGGAAAGAAGGGTTGTCATATCCCTTGCTTGCAGATTCTGCGAAATAAAAAGCAGACTTTTTTTTAAAAACATAATAAACCATCTTTTGTACCAGTTTATTGCAACTTCCCCTGCTGATTCTTTTGCATTTAAAGCTTAAAGACTAGTTTTTCTTATGTTCTTGGAACAGCCTGGTGAATTTTTCTTGAAACTTCCTTTCTCTTCAGTTCGTCTCCCCTACTCCAGAAAAAAGTTTCCAGCTCCATTTCTGAGATGGAAACAAACTTCATTTTTACAATTAAAATATATTTATACAGAAAGGCTATCAATGACTAAAAGCAAGAATTAATTAATTCTGCAAACACCTACACAACTGAATGCAAATGGGGAGAAGCCCTACTGAAATAAGTGGAATTTCTTATGCTGTAGGTAACACGGAATTCATGTGAGTTAAGTGAAGAATCATGTCTTTGCCTGTAATAACCTTCTTCATTATTTCTTTGTATTGTAGTAGTTGCCACATGTCCCACTTCCTTTGTGCTAGGGGCTTTAGAAATCTACACAAAAGAGGAATCCTACCCCAGAAAGCTTATGACTCTAAATGCATAAAATGTGATGCAATAAATAGATAAAGAAACTGATAGGCAGCCACAGTAGGGAGCCGGCTGTGAATTGCATGGGGAGAAAAGGGCTCCACACACCAGCCACCCCCAATTTACATTTACCTGAACTGCTGACTCACTACAAATAGAATTTTCCACATACTGTTTTTGACGTCAGTCAGTCAATGAAGACTGGTTTAGACAACCTTTTGAAGGCAATAATGTGATTCCACCTTACTGAGCTTGTCTTAGCAGTGTTTTCATGCCCAGGCTAGGACCTACCTAAATAGTTTTACCCATGTAAATTAGTTCTGTTGAACTTGGTGGAATGATTCATGCATAAACATTTTCTAGGTGGTGTCTTGACTGGAAACTCATTGTGTTATCTCCTGTGAAACTGCTATGGCAATCAGGAAAGACTTATAATGCCCCTTTAGATTTGGAGCTGTGGAATATATTCTTCAAATGCATATACGGCTTCTGTGCCTGTGACTTACCAGCATCGGAGAGGTCCTTTTCTGCAGAATTTACACAACAGTCCTTCATTCTTCTTCTTTGTTGTATGCTTATGAGATAAAGTCACATTAATCAAAACCTGCATTAAAAAAGCAACAAAACATTTAGAAATAGTAGATATTTAAAGAGTTCACACCAAAATATTTGTGGGTTTTTCCATAACTCATTATGTTTTGGTCTCAACATTGTCTTACTTAAATATAATGACTAAAAAAAAAAAATACTTAACAGTGTGATAAAGAACTACTTTTAATGAGATATTAAGAAGAGTGCAAACTATTACAATGGAACCTAACTCAGTAGCCTGTTTTAGTAGTCTTTTATGCTAAATCCCTAGATCATTCATATACAAATTATCGTGGATGACCTATTACAGAATAGAGGATTTCCCTCATTATCTTACCTCTGATTAAAACTTATTGAACAGTCATAACATGATCACGATGATAAAGACTAAAGATAGAGGTACACATTATGCCATACACCAATTAAGTAAGATTTAGAGGCAGTAAATGACTGATGCTACAAGTTTCCCTAGGCTTTTCTTCTTGATGTGCCATATACACTGGTTTAAAAACAAAACAAAACCACAAAAAACCCAAACCCAAGCAAAAGACCCACACACGAATTTGATGAAGGCTAAAATAATAATGATGAGAAAATGCATAATCAACCTGACATAAAAATAAATTATTATTATTTTTAAACATCCTGTTTTTTGATAGATTTCTGGCTGTGTTTGTTTTTCCCCTCACGTTATTTCAGCTTACCTTTACAGCCCACGCTGTGCCCGTACGTGTGGGTGAGTACGGCCCCTCACGGCCACCCCGGCCCGGCGGGGCGCGGTGCCTCCAGCCCCGCGGCAGCTGCGGCCGCCAGCCCAGCCCAGCCTAGCCCAGCCCGGTCCCTTCGGGGCAGGCCGCCCTCGCCCCAGCCACGGGCTTTATAGCGGCGGGCCCCGCCCGCCCACGGCTCGGGTTTCAGGTGAAGGTCGGTGCCGCAGCCGGGTAGGAGACGCCGCGGACGAGGGTCCCGCAGAGAGGGGGGGATTTCGGCCGGCGGGCTCCTGCCCTCAGCAGCCCCCTCAGAAACAGCCCGCGGGCCTCCCACCCTGCGAACGGCGCAGGGCGAGCCGCTCGGCCCCCTTATCGGAGCCCCGCTTTGCACCTGGAGTCTCACCATTACTAAAAGTAGAAGAATTTTAGTTTGGAAAACTGCTGGTAAGCAGAGGTGAGGGGGTAACTGGGGAAGAGTCACTTGTCCAGTGAAAAATTCAGGCTTGTGAAAGCTATCTGCAAGGTCATGTCAAATTTGGGGAATTGCTTCACTGCATTTGGCAAATTTCAACTAACAGTAAGGACATGCTGGTGAATTTGAACTAAAAAATGTTATTATTAAATAAGTGTTTTCATTTCCCACTTCTAAAATGACATGAAGATCAAAGCTAGCTAAATTCATTATTGTTTTTAGCTAAGCTAAGCATCACGTTTTGCTCATTTAACTCCCGCCTCTTTCCCGCAATTTGTGTGGGGTTTTGTTTTGGCAAAAGTAAGACTGTTTCTTGTCATGCATGGGTTAGCTCAGAGGTTTGTTTTTTGTTTTTTTTTTTTTTTTTTTTTTCCCCCCCCTCTGAAGAAATCAGGTAAACAAATCAGATTTTCTGCACAACCCTAAAACCAACAGTTCTTCAGCTACCCCACCCTCACATATGGGAATCTGTGTTATTTGCTTCCAGTAATGCCTTTAGTGTTTATGAAAAATAAACTCCTAGTTATTTATCCATCCACTCAAATGCCATTATCCCAAAGTTGAGTCCCAGATAATTAAACTAGTTGCTCAGCTGAAGTTATTCTCAAGTAACAAATTCAGGGCTCAGCCTAATTTAAGCTTCCCTTTTGTGCCTTCCCCACAGGATTCAGATTATGTTTTACATGTTGGTTATGATGCCCTGGAAGAACCTCAGAAGAAAAGGCATTATTAGGCATTGTCATCTCCTGCCCACTGGGACCCTGTATGTTCAGTTAGATCCAAACACCTACATGTCAGACCTATTACTTTTTTAGTACTTTCTTACCTCATTAGCATTACCCAGGCTTTATATTACAGAATCAGCATTAAGCCTGCATAATGCACATCCGTGGCTGTGTTCTCTGTTCCATGAAAAGCTTTGGCTTCTGCTGCCATGAAGAATCTGAAGTGACAGATTTTTAGAAGAAGAGACAGAACAGCAAGCTGAAATACTTCACTGTCCCAGCCCTAAGGTTCACAGTCATATGCAGTATTTCCTTCACCAAAGGCAACAGGTTTTTTCTTATTCATTCCAACAGGAGCAAGAACAACTCCTCACCATGTCTCGGTTTTTGTTAAAACAGGTGATTAACTGTTTTTTGTTTTCAGAAGAAAATATCATCACATTTAAAGTTTTAAGCATAGGGACATACCACATAGAAAGCAAATGCCTGGATTTGATGATAGGTTTGGGGCTGACAGAGCACATAGCAAAGTAGAGGAATGAAGGTAGTATGAACTAAAAAACTTTCTTGGACCAGTTTTCAGAGCTGCTAAGTACCCGTGCAACTTGGGATCACTGGCAGCTAGGGAGCGTTTGATACCTCTGAAACACAGACACTTTCACTTTTCGAAGTTCATTATCAGTTATTCACACACAGTAGCAATAAAGTGTCAATTATGATTCAGATCCACTGCTCTACAAACTGCATGCCTGGTAAGAAAAAGCCTCAGAGCTCCCCTGCATAGAAAAAGCAGTCCAAAAAGGGTGTGCAAGATGAGCAGGGCAAACAACTGGTAGCACAGAAGAGCATGGGGTGTTGAGAAGAAAGTTGTTTCCTTTGCTGCTCCCTGTTGACTTGCTTTGGGAGTGATGTTATACTCTATGCAGGTTAATGAGCATCTCCAAAGGGGGGGAACCAAAACCATAAACAATCAGATTAAAAAATGAACAAAAGAAGGAGTAAGAAATAGTCTCCTAGAAAAATGTTCCTGATCTAACCTACTGAGAAACATGGACTCATAGTCTAAATACAGCTAACTACTCTATGCTTAAATAAAAAAATAAATTAGCACAATCTGACATTTTCACAGAAGCAAAAGTTCTGGATTAAAACATGCATGTATCGAGCAGAGAAGGCTCCATCAACAAAAGAAGGCAGATAAGCAACACAAGAAATGGTAGTTTACAGTAACACTCTAGTAATTTTTGGGGGAACATTATGATAAAATATCATAAATACATACATTATAAATATCATAATGTAATTTCAAGAGGAAATATTATTTCTTCTTTCATCCAAAAATATTTGTGTAACTTTGGAAAATACTTGCCGCATCTGAAAAGTATTCTATTCCAAACAGACAATATTCACCCATGCCTCCATGTGTTTGGTTCATCTGTCCAAAAGTGGTCAGTGACAGGAAAAGCAAAATTAAACACAGTCAAGTATCATTAATTAACACCAGCCATAACTGGCTGAACTAGGAAAGATACTTACTTTAAATAACTATTAGCCATAAGCACAACATTATTAAAAAAAACCAACCAACCAAACAAAAAACCCTACCAGAAAAAATCCCAAAACACAATCTGGAAATGAGAACTCATTTCCCCAACAAAGCATTAACGCCGAAGAGAATACAATGTATGGTATGCAAAAGTAGTAGACACTCAACTTTACTGGAACATCTCCTCAAAACACCAGTCAAATACAAAGAAGGTGTATTGTATTTTACAAGTGTCATAGCTGCTTTGCAACTTCTGCAACAGACCAGAAGAGCACCAGCAAGACACCCAGGCTGCACCCACAAGCCACATGTGGGGAGTCAGGGCTAGTATTTGACCTGCTACCTTAATTGCAGCTGATCACCTACCCTTCCCATGCAGCTGGGGTGGAATTAACAGAATGGAGCTATAAAAAACCTTTAGCTTTACTTACTGCTCTTCAGTGTTAGTTGCTTTGTGACTTTTGCATCTACATTGTACCTGTGATTCAGCCAGAAATTACTTGCCAGAATCACTTAAAAAATAAAATGAAAAAGTCCTATTTACTTATTTATTCATCAGAAATCAGCCCAAAATGGAACATTGATACTGTAGGTCTTGTGGGCTATTCACCATTAGTTGTAATCAACTCCCATGTGTCTACAGTAGTACAGGGACATATGTATTGTAATCAAGCTCAACAGTAATATTATTAATAACCACTGGTGGTAGCTGTAGTCATGGCACAGTACTTGCAGCCTTACTCTGAGAGGGGGTCATAGTTTGGTGGGCATAAAAGGAGTGGCTCGTTATCATCTGAAGTTCTTCACTGAATTTACTGCGTAACAGGTTATGTATGTTGGCCATTTGGGTTATGAATATGGGACTTACGAATATATCCTAGATAGTTAACTTTTTTCAATATAAAAATGAATAGAAAGATTCTTCCTAAGCTTAATTAATGTCTGGGGAGGGGAGGTAGGGTTTTCTCCATCACTGCCTGACTGATCCAAGTTGAACTATAAAACTGGTAGTACCAAGTACCCACAGGGAATGAAAAGGACTTTCCTGTGGAGCAGCTGTGGGCTTCTGTGTCTTTCAGGGGAGATAGTTTTTTCCCTGTTCTCTGTTACAGTGATCCACACTAAACCTAGCTGAGGTAGTACAAAATAGAAAGCCCACACTTTCAGAATACCAGCCAGGACAATGAGATTAGGGTAAATTCTGTTTACTAAAGTAAGCTTAATTACACCTGGTTAAGCTAGTCAAAAAGTTTGAGGATATTAATCACATTTACAAACTAGAAGTTAAGAAGTTTTCTAGTTTCTTTACAGGGAGAAGCTAACTAAAACGTTGTAGTTCTCCAAAGCAAAACCAAGTTCTATGTATGCTACTGTAGCATTGACAACTGCAGAGCTACCGGGGATTTGGTGCAAAGGATGGAGAAAGTCTGGGTAGAGGTGAGTGTTAGAAGAATTAAAAATCAGGTAAAGTAGAGTAAAAAAATATGTCGTGACACTTGAACTTTCTGAGAAAGTCTGAGCTATGTTGTCCAAAAGTCCTAATGCTGTAAACAAGTTAAAACATGTATTTGTGGTTTTCCTGAAATTGGGGAGCAGGAACATATCTGATTCTTTTAACTAAAGAGAGTTATATCAAAGATAGCTATTTAATCATAATTGTTTCTAACCAGAACAACTTGCAAGAATTTATTGAGGCTGAAATGGTTTTACAAGTTCTCTGTAGTACACATTTGCTCAAAGAACAAAAACAAGGAACGCATTTTATTCTCTCCTATGAAGTTTGCACGTCTTTGTAGGAGAGAGTTAACTGATAAGTATGAAGAATTTGCACATTTCTCAAGTAATTACTATAATTCTTCTTGCCTTTAAAAAATGTCAGGTCAATGTGATTCACTGCTTTCTATAAAAGAAGAGAAAATACCTATTTTTTTTCTTCTAAGTAATAGAGTGATATTAGTAGTAAGATCATAGGAAGCACAGAAGGCAGTCATTCTGCTGAAACCTTTATATACCTTAAACAGGAAAACCTCATGCATTATCAAAATGGTGAGTTAGGCTGATAAAGATCTATAGAGATAATTTACAGGACTGAACGTCAACATACGCACCTATTTCAGAAAGACAGGGAGGAAAGAAAAGGAAAGGGGGGAGGAATTGCCTTATGTAAGCAAGTTACTTATTCTCAGGCCTTCCCTATATCAGGAGAAAGACTAAACAATGGGTTTTGGTCCATCAGACCAGGAATATTAGGAAGATGATGTTTCATTAGTCTAGCTAAAGAAAAGGACTAAAGAAACCATTACATGACTGGACATCTGTTGGGCAACAGAAGCAAGAGGAAAAAAAACAAGGCCTCTTAAATTCTTGGAAAGTGCCGGGAACAAAATTTTCTTTTAAGAGGTGAGAGAATTAACTGGAGATGGACTTTTCTACATTTCATCCTGAGAAGTAGAATGCAATCAAGGAAGAAAATTTGCATGAAAGTGCTGGTGAAATTATGAAGTTCATGATTCTTTAGAAAAAAAGAGAGGAATGACAACAGAATAAATAAAATAAGTTTGAGTATAGGAAGATCATTGTTATTCATGGAAAGGTAGTCAAGGGCAAAGGGGATAAAAAGAGTTGGCAATTAACACAGACTTGTTATGGACTTGAAACACAAATAAGAGGTCATTCTTTCATGCAGAAGCACAGGATACTATCTTTGTGTAGGAATAATGTATCAATAAGTAGAGTCTGGAATGACTTTGTAGGCAGCTTTTCTACAGAATAGCATCTAGGAGATCTACTGGATGGAAAACTGAACAAAAGTCAACAATGTCAAACTGCTGTGAAAAAAAGCAAAATTCACAAAAGCACAGAATAGTCATATGCGAAACACATGGACTAGTGTTTTCTCTGCTTAGCGCTGCTAGGTCCTCAGCTGGAGTGCTATGTCTAATTTTGGTTATTTCCAGAAAGATGTGGGTGATGGGAATTATGGAAGAAAGTGAAATTAAAGGGGTATAAAAGACATGACCTCTGACGAAAGACAGATGGAATTGGGTTTGATGTAGTGGAAAACATGTAATTCAGTTTAGAAAAATATGAGGGACTGTTGCAAAAACAATGTAATCCTGTGTCTTCCATATCTACTGTGGCACTGTTTTACAGTAAGAAAGACAAAAAGTAGATATTAGGAAAGTGGCATTAACTCTATGGCTAGTTAAGCACTGGGCCAGATTACTGATGGAGTTGTTGGCATCTAGATTTTTGATTTTTTTTTTCTTTGCTTTTTTTTCAGGTCAAGTCAAGCAATTTTCTACAAGGAAAAGTTTGGTATAGATGATTTTGCCTTGAGGCTTGGGGAAAGAAAATATTGTCTTCTGAGATCCTCATCAGCTCTATTTTCTCTGTTGTGCTGATAAGCGTAATGAAGGACAAAAAGGAAAAAAGCTGGTCCATCTTGTATTTTGGTTAAAAAGATGAGGTCAGGTATAAACTGAGTCTGTGGAACAGCTGGCAACAGTTTTGGCAAAGGTTTCTGCTGATGAGAGATGGGAAATTGGACAAATGGCAGAGCACTTAGAAAAGGGGATGTAGAAGTGAACTCCCATCCTCAGAAGACATGGTGGTTTTCAAGGATGGATTCATAACGTCCTTTTCTGCAGCTTCTTCTAGCCTACGTCTGCCAGGTGCCATCTCAAGCAAATGACTTCGCTACCTAGTCCATATCCTGGGGTGCGTCATCAACATGGCGTACATATTAATTAACTTGCAGGCTTCTTTTTGGAGTGAACCAATTAGTTCACTTTCAGTTGAAAGTGGGATTTGGTTTTGAGAATAGTTTATTCCTGAGTTTCCTCTCAAAACCTAATTTCTATAGGACAGTTTTGGTTCTTTCCATCTTCTGCAGCCCTGGAACATGGCCCTTGTGCCCTCCTTTCTACACACCATCATGCCATATCCTAAAGCATGCAATCCATATCCTTCACTTTGAACTATAAAAATATCTCTGTGGTTTTGCTTTCTGTGTAACATCACTGTGACACAGCTCAGCACTCATACACAGCACTATGGACTGTTAAAAGACAAGAAGTAATCAGTATGCCTTAGGGTTTTGGGTGCACCACATGAGATGCAAAGGAAACTCAGATTAAGTGGTAGACCATAGAAATGTGGCCAGTCCACTCCAGAGGAGGTATTTCTGAGTAAAGTGGATAAAAGCTGTTGAAACCATGAAGGCCATGGAACTCTTCAGGGGTTAGATATTTTTAGCAGTGTAGACGTAGCTACTGATACGGTTTGTTCACTGGTAGGATTTCATAGCGTTTTACTAACATAACCCTGGGATGAATGAAGTTGTGTGGGTAGAAACGGCATATTCTTTTTCTGAAAGGTCTTATTCAAGGACCGTCCCATCTCACATCAAAAAGCTAGGTGATGGTGAATTATCAACAGTTCATGTATGAAAATGTGAAGAAAATATCAGATGCCTTTACTACAAGGGTAGCACCAGCCAAGACCCTTTCTTTGACCTGAACAACATTTTGAATGTGCTGCGCAGCTCTGGGCAGGGTGTGGGCAACATAGAGAATTTCAGTTCATTTATTCTTTAGTCCCAGACCCTCAGAGGAAATTAACAAGTGACAATTACTTTCCCTTAAAATATTTGTATTTCTCAATGTAATGTCAAATCTTGAGGGCAAGGACCTCTCTCTCTTTCTCTAGCCTCTCCCCCTCCAATAATCTAGCATTTTGTAGATTTTGTTTATTTTTATATATAAATAAATATATATATTGTATTTAAATAACATGACTGAATCAAACAGATGTTATTCATACAGGTGCATGTGTTTACTACTGAATGATGTTCTGATTAAATGTTTATATGCTCCCAAGGGTCAGCGAATGCGGTCCTTTTCATCTAAAAGAATCAGCGTAAACATCCCTGCTCACCGAGCAAGCACTTCATGACTCTTATGAGCACATCACTGAGTGTTTCCCTTGCCAGGACAGATCATGGTTAAAATGGAATGTTTTTTTTGCAAAGATGTGTGTGGACAGTGACCTTCCACTGATACTATTTAATCTAGGAAAAGGAAAATTTAAAAAGCAGAGGCAGAAGATAAGTGTTTGAAGAGACATGTAAAGCATTTAACCCTAACTGAAATAAAACTCTTAGGAAAACAAATAAAAATGGGCTCCCAATTTAAATAACACATATGGTACCTCCTGACTGATGGAGCAGGTGGCTGTATCAGGACTGTGCTGGAGGTGATGCCATGTGGTTCAGGAGCACAGTTGTTCCTAAATCACCTGCTACAACACTCTCCCCCAGTGCTCCACACCATGGTTGTCCTCTCTTCTGAGAGCTGCAGCACCTGCCTGTGCAGCTGGTATCACCACTTCCTTCACTCCAAACCCACATTTTTCCTTTGTTTAGAAGTTCCCAATCCTTTTTCCATGCCTTGAGTGTTGAAAATCCCACCTATCCCCTAACATTACACCTCATGGTCGCCTCCAAGTTATATGGTCCCCGAGGGCATGAATGGGAAAAGGCATTCTAGGATTAATGAGGAATTATCATGGAACAGGGGAGGTGGGGCAAATTTCTGAAAGCAGCTGCCTTGTACTACTTGTGCATAAACTACAACTGATCACCAGAATAAATTATCTGAATTGTAAACCTGGCTTAAATCTCTCGGGTTAGAGAAGATGTTACTTCTGCTCATAAAGTTGCATTATGTGGTCACAATATTGTTTTCCCTTGGGGTAGCTGGGTTTTTTCCATGACAGCCCATTCTCACATACTTGTCCATATCCTTTTCTGAGGAAAAATGTTTTGGCACTTCAGACAACAGCAATAGGATTTCTGCCAATTGGTTGCTCCCGTGTCTCAGATTGCTGTGTCCGTGGTGGCCAGTCCTGATGCTGGCTTCCATGGCACCGAGTTCTGGTTCAGAGGTAACAAGACTGACTGACAGGGCTGAGGGGACGAACAAAGTATTACCCCTCGCTGATGTGTAGATAGCTTGTGATGAGAGGCAGAACAAGAACTCCATGTCCCAAAGCTGACTTAGTCAAACCCCTGTGCTTTAAAGGAAGGTGCTGGCATCTTCTAAATATCCTTCCCTTTTGAGTACCATGTGGTAGAGTCTCAGTTATCACTACAATCTCCTTTTTCTACTTCTTCCTTCCACTTGAGAAGTAACAGTATTCACTGACCTTAGTTATCTGTATACTCTGCAGATTGGGATCTAAAACTACCCCCTTTTCCCATAAGTTCCTGACCCAGTCCTTCAGCTGACAGGCGAGCAGAGTTTAGGAGCATGTTTTGTCCAGTGTAATCTTTAATAATTTACACTCACAAGAGTGAAGGAAACCCTTCACGTGGACCAGGGATTGTTCAGGCAACTAAGGGAGCTAGTGAGATACAGATCCTGGTTTTTGTCATGTTGATGTAAACCCTAGATTAGGACTGTCTGTGCTGTTTTCATGCAGCGCTGAACTTTTAGCTCTAACTGTGTTTGCAATATTAAACTAGTTATGTAAGTTTACATTTCTGTATGCATCACTGCACAGTCATGCTTTGGTTTTCACCAAACTTTCCTTCTGGTGCACTATTTTCTAAACAGATTACAAGAACTCTAATGAACTTCTGTTCAGACCTAAATTAACAGGGGCATCAGAAAGGTCTGATGAAGGATATTTGCTTTTGAGGAGGAGTTGGTGCTTCCAAGGTATGCACAAGAACATACCTGAACAGCTTGTAAACATTCAGGAAATGGTTAGGTTTTTCTAGTTAGCAACAGACTGCCAAAAAAGATTAGACTGGCAGAGACTAGCTTTTGAAATATACTGATCTTCCTTTATGTGCCTGTGATTATGAGAGCGAGGGTAGGAACGTTGAAAAATAACTGTAGCTGCTGCCATGTATTTTTTAATTCTCCTTTATTCTTTTCAAAAGGATGTCAAATTATCTATGCTATACTACCAAAATGTATTTGAAGCTCCTGAATGGTCTCATAATTGTCTAATGAATGACTTAGTACAGGAATGAACTCAGGTAGCATATCAATTAATTAACTGGCCCATAAAATAACTTATGCTCAGAGAAACAATACTTTCTTTTAAGGGATCTTTGGTTGCATCGCAGAATGATAATAAAATAGGCTTTCTAAAAAGTAACTATTTGGGATCAGTTTCACCAAAAGTAAACAAAAAAAAAAGAAGAAATTCAGTTTTAAAATGGTTGTTACTCAAATATTACTTTGATTTACTAATGGATACAAATTTATTTAGGTCAACGAAAAAGGAATAAAAAAGAATTTTTTCTCCTGTTCTTCCTTGTAACTGTCTATGTCATTCACTAGGATCCAGTTGTACTATTCTGATGAACTGATACTTATGGAAATAATTAGAAGATCCCAGCTGCACTACTCATTACTAAATACCCTTGAAGTCAATATGCACTGCGTGCTTCCCTTTTTCATGTCATTCAAAAAAGCTTTTAATGAATTACAAGTAAATTCATACCATATGTCCAAGACAGCAATCAGGAGGAGCTTTCAGACAGTATCACTGTGAATGCACTGGATTTTTTTTTTCACTCTGTTTGTATTGGATGCTATCCTATAACCAATAAGAAGACACAATCTGAAGATTTATCATTCACTTTTACACCTCCAAGCCATTTATATTGTAATACTATGGAATAGAAACATTCTGCAACATTCCCCTGCCTATAAACTTGGTAAAAATGAATCTAGGCTCAGAACCCAGTTATTTCTCCTGAGAGCTTGGAGATTTATTTCTTTCTTAATCAAGAAAGCTATTATTGACTCTTTTCCAGCCCCAGACCCCAGTGTGAGCTTATGATAGCTTTAACCAGAGTCCAACAGGGAACAATCTTTCCGTCGCCAAAAGCACATAAAAGTCCAGCCATGGAAAGGACAAAGCCAAGATTTACTGAAGTGCTAAAAAGAATCAAGAGGGAGGGAGAGAAGCCCTTCTCCACCAGCAGCTCAGAACACTGTGGGGAACACAATGTTTAAATTCCTGCTCTGCTGGATGTGGGTCGCGGGTCTGGCTCTGAGTCTCCCAGAGGAAAGGGGTGCCCCAGTGCCAGGGCACAGGTCCCGCTGCAGCAGGAGAGAGGAGATGAAGTTGTGCTGGTAGGATGTCCAATAGCTGGCAGGGCACATTGAGTCCTGCTTTTGGTCCAATTAATGCTGAGTTATGTACACAGCACGAAGCGGTTTTACAGGCGAGATTAGCCACCTGGTGATTAGCAAATTCTCCTTGCTGGTGGGGGAGGATTAAAATTCTCTTTGGAAAATTATGGGACTGCACTTGGCTTTTCTACAGCCTGCACTGGGAATGGGATTCAGCTGACAGATTCAGATACCTACATTTATGTGACTACATGTCGATGCCTGCATATGAGCTGTGTCCAAATTCCTGTTATGTCCAACGGGAGTCTAGTCAATAATGTAGATATCTACTTTAAGGTGAGCTTACTAGATTTCTGCACACTGCATATCTCACTCACTCTGTAGACTAGATCTTCATTGACAGTAATGGGAGCTGGACACCTTCTTTACAAGCAGACATCTAAAATGATGTGTCTGAATGGGGGAACTGTATCCCAACTTGAATGTAAGGGATCCATCATGATATTTTTGAAAATGTCAACCCATTTTTTCCCCAAGTGAAAGCCTGTAAAGAGGATGATTCAGGGTGATCAAAACTTTCAGTGATGATGTTATTTGTTTAAATAAATAAAATACAGAATCCATTCAGTTTTAACATCCTCTTGAAATGTTGCACTGGAGGAATCACAGTAGCCTTAGCTGACATTCTCATGGAGACCAAAAAATTATGTTGGGTTTAGTATAACTGTGCACCTTGCTGTCTGAGACCCAGTACATAAGGCTCACTCTTTCAGAAAAGAGCATCTGACTTAGCTGAACCTTGCATTATAAAAAGCTGTGTTTGTGATTGTTTCCTTCTGATGATTTTAATTTCACATGTCAACATGTGTTTTGAAAATATTATAAGACTTTACAGTAATCAACAGCGCTGAAGAATTTGGTAAATATTATGGGCTTGCATTTAGTAATTTGAATATTTACATGCAGAAAAGTTGTGCGGCTTGTTGTGTCAATGGTCACACACAAGAAAAGAGACTAGCTAAAATCCCCAGTTTTTAAACCATATGTATTAATTTCTCCTGCTTTGATGGCCTGTTTTATATAAAGCCAGGAATGTTACTGTGTTGGATAAAGTTCGCTGTTACTGATGTCCTCATTAAAATACCTTCATTGAAGAAGAAAGACTGCAGTATCACGGGCAAGCCTTATCCTAGACATTAAGTCACATTTAATACAAGAAAATAAAATAATGAAATTTGTCTACACCAATGTAGCATAATATTGCTACCGTAACTGGCAAGGAAGAGTTACATGTTGAGTAGAGAGTCAAGGAGGGACATATACCTTGTTTTCCTTTGCTTTATTTCTAAGTATCACAGTGACAGTGGAAAGGATATGTTATAACTTTAAAATTCCATATAGACAAATAATAGGAGTGAGAAACTGTGAAGTATTTCTAAAATGCTGCTGTCATGACAGCCTCAATATTTCTATGGCATTGAATAGATCTCAGTTTATTTCCTGGTGGTTGTCACCTCCATGACGAAGGAATGTCTTCCCATGGATTTCAGGAGGAAGAGCACATTGTACTAAATGTAGCATTCAGGGAAGTTTTCAAAATGTATTTAAAATTATTTTGTGGGCAAATTAATTTTTGAAGAGCTACAAGAAGACAATGACTTTTCACACATAATTTTATTAAATAAGATTCTCTAAATGGCTAGATTATTCTTATACTTTTCAAAACACTACACTCCAAAAGCTTTCCTAAAAATATTGCAAAATGAAGGTTCAAAGTAGCTTCCTTAAGATAGTATTTGAAACTTCGAGTACTGAGGAGACATGAACGTGGAAAATAAGGAGTGTTATTTTATTACCAGAAGCTGCTTTTATGTGTATATCCTGAATCACACTAGACTGAAGTTCTTCCACCAGAAGCTAGAGGGTTCATAGAAGAGGCAAATCAGACACTGAAATGGTTGATTCAACCTTGATTCAAGGAGGTGAATGTGGAGAATTAAACCAATACTCCACACAAAACCTTCCTTAGGTTATACCCCTTATTCCTGTTATTATATCACTCCCCTAGGCTTATAATAGCAACTTCACTCTGAATCTTTTCGAAAACAATTGTTAGAGATGACAAGATCTAGATTTAGGATTTGTTTGCCTTTTTAGCTCTCTTACCACTAACTCGCATGATCTTGGGCAGATAATCTTCTCCCCACATTTATTGGAAGTCAAAAGGAGAATTTTATTGAAGTTATTAAATATTTATCTATTTATGAAATGGAATTTATGAAATACACCTTTCCTGATCCACAGAAGTGCTGTGAGAATGCAAAGAAAGCATGAAGTGCCCAGGCTGTACAGACAGAAAAGTCAGATGTGTACCTGATGCTGAACAGGTTATCAGGGTTCAAAGCACAATCATGTTGAAAAAAAAAAGGGAAGATGTGGAAGAGCTACTATTACATTTTATGAAAAAGTCACCTTCCCTCCTTCATTTGCTCTCCTGTATGTTGAAGGAATTATTTAAAAGGGAGAAAAAAGATCTCAGTAGCTGAAGCCAGCACTGTTTCTTACCTCAGTAACAACCCTGCCATGACAGTAAAACACTAAGGAAACACCAGTGGAAACACTGTAAGAAAAAGCTGAACAAGTTGTTCAATTATCAGTATGCAGGGACACGCGCATATACGAACACGCTCAGCCTGACTTTGCTGCAGCCAGCATTTGCAGTCTGGGCTCTAGCTGAAACGTGATAAAAATGTGAAGGGCAATCTAATTAAAAAACTTGAAACACTGCGCTGAGGTCATTCCTGTTTACCTCCCCACTGTAAAAGACATGCCCTCTGTTGCATGCTCTGTAGTCATAAACAACCCTATAGAAAGGCACTGTGGCAACCAGAATACCTCCTGCTCTAATTCCTGGGGCTATTCTTTCTCCCCTCTGTCCTCAACCTTAAATAACTCCTCCTTTCTGCCACCGCTGGCCTCACCAGCCTTCTTGGGCAGCTACTGGCAAGGCTGGGCTGTGCTTGTCCCTGCCTCGTGCCTCTCAAAGGTCACCAAGGACAGGTGCCCTTGCTGCTGCTCTGTGTGCCACCAGCGAGAAAAGGCAGTCCAAGGCTCAATCTTTGCTCTGTAAGAACTTGCAGAACAAACTGAAAAATCCCTGACCATCAAAGGAAAATCCATATGTTTCCCTCCCCTATCTGATCACGCTTGGTATTCACCCCTCGGTATTCACCCCCTCACAGCAGGAACAATTTTATTCCTGGAGCTGTTACGACTTAACACCCCTAAATTAGTACTATCTTGAGTTTTGATAACGACTGTCATCTGAGACTAAAAATGTTTTGCAAGCATTACATTACTGGCTGGGCTTCAACTTCCTAGTGAAGCAGCAAAACCTTTTATCTCCCTTATTTCATATCAAGAAACTGGGGAACAGTGTCTGAGTAGACGATCAGTTAAGTCAATCATAGTAAAGTAAACCTAGCCGAGACATACTGAGCCCTAGCATTGAACTCCAGCTACAAAATCAAGCATTAAAATCCGGAAAGGGATGGTAAGAATATAATTTGAAATAGACAAGTGAAATTTTGGGATGTGAAGTGTCCCTCTTGCCAGAAGGCCCTTGAGGGTTATGGGCTGGTGTGGGATACGCAGATGGGATGTATTTGGTGACTGGTTTGACCAGTGTTTAGTCTGAACTTTGCTACTAAATCTCATCTCTATTTAATGTGACAGTTATCAGAACCAGATTACACTTAAAACTTTTGATAACTAATTACCAGCAAATAGACTGGAAGTTTATACAGTGGAAGGCAGATAACTGGATATAACCACTAACAGAGAGGGAGATAAAATGCCTTCCTCCACCAAAGGGGCCACAAATAGGCAGGAGGAGAACTACTGATTTGTTGGAGGACTCAGAAAATGCTAAAATAAAACCACAGTTCCTGTTTCTTCTTATCATTTAGAATTCGCAATTATTATGCAAGAGGCGTAGCACCCTCTCACCTTCACCCGGTTACTGTTATTCTCTCCCCTGTAGACTGATTTTGTATGCATGGAGCAAGAACTTCCCTTGAGCAAGAGATAAAACTGTAAGTCAGGTTTCTTAACTGCCTTATCTGTTTTCAACTCCCTCACAAAATGCACTACCACTGCTTATCAGAGGGTGGTTTCTGTTTAGTATTTTCAAGACATAAAAAGGTTATGAACCAGGAACCTGCTCCTGACATTCATACAAAGTGACAGAAACAGGGAGTGGGGTTAATTTCAGCTTACCTTTCCATATAGAAAATTTTGCCATACACATCATACTGTAATGAACAGTCATAGCAAGACATTGTCATGAGTAGGACACATCCCTTCTTAATGCTAACTAATTAATCCAAACAAACATCACTGGCAGAGGGGCTAGGCAAGCTGCACAGCTGCTTAGCTGTGCAGAAGACAGAAGAGTTACCCTGGTGCACAAGACCAATATTTAGAAGCCGCTCACTACTGGGTACAGCTCAGCAGATCTTATATTTTACCAGGTTGATGTATACCAACAGGCAGAGATCTCAGAGAACAATCTTCACATTGCAATGGATTTTGTTGTACTGTAAGTCAGCCCAGGGGAAGTACACTTACAGCCTTGTAAGCACAACAGAGTGTGTAACATCACAACAAGGTGATGTAAGGATGCAAAAGGTGACAAAAGGATGTAAAAAAATTTAGCGGTATAAGTTTGTCTATTGTCTCAGTTATTTTCTTTCTAAAAAGAAATTTTAGACACTTTTCTAAATTTGTGTCTGTCATAGGCCACAGTTTTAGCTGACACAGGCATGCTTTTGTCCAGGAACAAGCATAGGGGTGTGCTTTGGGAGGTGGGGAGATCGACATTTCGGTTTTAAATTTTGGAAAGCGGTCTAGTTTCTCAAAAATAAAACAAAAACTTCAGAGCTACCAGTGGAAAAATGATGTTTTTCTTCTTACAAAAATCATACTTGTTTTAGGGAGGTGTCCTGGTTTCAGCTGCGTTAGAGTTACTTTTCTTCCTAGTAGCTGGCATAGTGCTGTGTTTTGGATTTAGTATGAGAAGAATGCTGATAACACACTCATGTTTTAGTTGTTGTCAAGTAGTGCTTAGAATAGTCAAGGACTTTCTTTTTCAGCTTCCCATGCTCTGCCAGGTGCACAAGAAGCTGGGAGGGGGCACAGCCGAACTGACCAAAGGGCTATTCCATACCATATGATGTCATGCTCAGCATATAAACTGAGGGGAGTTAGCCGGGGGACAGCGATCGCTGCTCCGGGACTGGCTAGGTGTGGGTCGGTGGGTGGTGAGTGGTTGCATCACTTGTTTTCTT
>VYZW01017530.1:0-13911 GCA_013401315.1 Balaeniceps rex
AACCCAAAGCATTCTATGATTCTATGATTCTATGATTCCGTTCATTTGAATTTTGCCTGGCTGTTTTTTGAAGGCTTTGAAAGGGCTCTAAGTTTGTACTGTTATGCATGTTCAATAATGCATTTCCTTCTCACAATGTTTAAATTGTTATCTTCATTGTTATTTATTAAAACATCTCCAAGAATGTCTGGACATTCGTGGCTCTGCATCTCAAGTGATTCATTAAAACACCCACTTTCCCTGTCAGAAACTCCACTCTTGCATTATATTGTGATCTCCACCACTGAGTGGGTGAGAGGCCCCACGTAAGGTGGGATATAATCTTTATCCCACTGCACATCCACAGGACAGGGGTGCCTGTGCAGTCTCTTGTGGATGGATGTGAGCATATACTTTCAGTTCTCCCCTCTTGGTTACACGTGAGCCAGCACTCCCCTAGTGTTAACCCCTGCTAGCAGGGCGCTGAGCTTCAGATGTCCTGCCCCATCTCCTCAGCGTGGCTTAGGAATTTAAGTGTCACACCTTGATAACCCAGCTACGTGGCTTCTGGATTAGAACTGGCTGGTGCCGAGCTCAGAAGATGGGCAGGCAAAGCTGACAGGCAGAGTCTGCACTGATACCTGCAATAATCATGATGGAAAGCTCCTGTAAGAGCAAGGATAGTATTTGCAAACCCAGGGAAAGCACGCTGTCTTTAATCAGCAGTCCCCTCTGTTTGGCACCTGTGAGATCGCATTTGGAGTACCGGCTCCAGTTTGGGGCTCCCTCGGAAGAGATACCAACAAATGGGAATGAGCCAAGAGCAGGGACACTGAGATGGTTGAGGGCTGGAGCACCAAGCATGCGAGAACAGTCTGGAGAAGTGGGGAGCTGTTTGCCGTCTTCAGCTATCAAAAGAGACATTGCAAATAGGATGGAGCCAAGTTGTTCTCAGAGATGCACAGCAAAGGATGAGGGGCACAAATTGCTCCAAGGGAAATTCTGATCAGGCATAAAGGAAAAAAAGATTGTCCCCATGAGAGTGGTCAAGCACTGGAACAGGTGCCCAGAGAGTCTGTGGAGGTCTCCATCCTGGAGATGTTCACAGGAACCTGGACTGGGTGACTTCCAGAGGTCTCTCTGAATTCTTACCTGCTTACAGCTGTCTTGACTCTGCTGCTTATTGGAGGCAACATTTCATAACCAGCCCTTCTCCTAGCAGTCCCTCTCTTCATCTCCAGGCAGAGCTTGCTCCTCAAGCTATACCTTTTGCCTCCTGCCACCCTTACACAAAACACAAACGGTCAAGGAGGATGTTTTTTCCTTCCTAGTGCCCAGACTTGCTGGCAGGCTTCCCTCCCTAAATTTTGGTCTCCCAAATGCAGACTCCACCTCGCTCTGTTGCAGGTAAGACCTCCCTCACCCCAGCCAGGTGTCCCAGAAGGAGCTTTGCAGGTCTGGAAATCAGGTGGCAGAGTTCCCCAAAATCTCTGGAGGAATGACAGTGCCATCAGACTTTGGCTTGTTCCCTCTATCCTCCAATTCAAGAGTGAGCAGCGTCAAATAAAGCTAGCAGGAGATGGGCTTGAAAGAAGCAAAAGGAGGCGTCTCTTCCCAAAAGAGGTAATTACTCTGCCTCACTCTTTGCTGCAGGATGTTATGCTAAAGTTTCCATTAAGTCCAAAAGAGGAAAACCCAGGGGTAGTTACTAAGCACGAAGAAACTGCCTCTGTTTCACGAAGTCTCTGTGTTGAAAATGAGTGGAAAGGCATTAAGAGCAAGTTTTGTATATGCCTGCCCCGCTCTGCCGTGGCCACTGTCAGGGACAGAACGCTGGGATCCTGTGGGGTCCTGTACAGATGTTGTTATGGAGGCAATGGCATCTTCCTTACTGCAAAACTCACCCCATTGCAAAATGGGTAACAAAAGACCTACTAGCCATCTTCTGTCAGGCAATTAGCTAAGACAACGAGCAGCCTGGGTTTCTGTGTTTCTTGGGAGAGCGTGCCACTTGCATTCCCAGGCAGCTGTGCAGTCTCTTGCTCTTACCTGGTCAGTAGAGGTTTTTGAGGAAAGTGACATTTGACTATAGCTGTGCAAATAAGCACTGCCTTGGTTTGCTACAGGAACAGCAGCATTAAAAAAAACCCAACCCACAACTGGGGGTCATTGAGAATTTCATTATTTTTCAGTTTCCTGCTGAAATGAAAAGTAGAAAAATCATCTTGTGTTGAGTAAATGACTCAGTTTGAAAGCAAATGTTCTGCTTAGGGATCTAAAAAAAAAAAAAGGTCTAATGGGCTATTAGAAATCTGTAAAAATAAATGGTTATTTCAACAAGAAAACCTGAAACAGCTAATTCCAAAGATGTTGAAATGGAGCCTTTGAACTCCTCAGTTTTCTTCCCCTCAGTTGAAATAATTTGCTGATTTTTGCAGGGATCCATGACTTGGCTTGGTCAACCCAAAAATGTATCTTTCAGTGAGAAACAGTGACCCTGAAAATTGGCTCCTTCTCCTGCTGAGGACCACCCCTAAAGTGTACTCCTGCTTCTGCCACGCTGATTTTCAATTGCTGCAGCGGCACTGCTGTCCTTGCTGCTCATCGGCTCTGCAGCACATCCCTGAGACACTGCTTCCCTGGTGCAGGTCATCTAAAAAAAAAGCTGCCACAGGGTCATCTGCCTCATTTCAGCCTTCTCCTCCTCAAGGCTCTTTCTTGCTTTGCTTCTGAAGGTACTGGGTGGCTTTAGATAGTCTTCCAGCTGTCTGGCATGCAGCACTTGCTACAGTCCCTGACTTGCTTCCTAGCATGGAAAGTGGCACTGCAAAAAAGCAAGAGCAGCAAGGGTTGCAAAAGCCTTGTGGAGGCCTGTGTTGTTTAGGAGGGATTATGGAGTGTGCCTCGTCTGGCTGAAGGTCCTAGGACCTCACATTGCTCATGCAGACCACCAGCATAGTTCCAGATAGCTGGGCTCAGCTGCTTTAAGAGAGGAGAGCGTGAATGCTGAGCATTTGTTTTCAGTCTTGCAGTGCTAGGTGGCTATAACGATATGGAGCAGTGAGGTGCTGTGGATTTGGAGGTTCACTCAACAGCGACACATTTCAAGCACAGGCAAGAGCGCTGGGTATGTCCGTGCCATCATGGTAGCTCAGGGCTTAACTCTGCACACCAACTCAAACTCCCTGGTTGCCCGCACTGTGAGTCCTGCACCTTAAACTTGAAGCCTGCACGCAGATGGGGTGGACACAGCCAGCTTGAGCCCGTGATGGGGTGAAGGTGGGCCCCGCTCGGCAGGCATGGGGAGATGAGCCAGGGCAGAGCGAGATTTTGCACGCTCTGGTGCAGATGGATCGCGTGTCCTTGGGAAAGTAATTTCCTCCATCTGTGTCTCGGCTCCATCTCCTGTGAGCGCAGCGCAGGGAGGGTAACCTGTTTCCTTTGGGGGCTGCGAGGCTGAATTCGTTAGCGTCCGCGAGGAGCGCAGCGGTGTTGGCGGGGAAGGCTCTGGGGAGGGCAGGGTGGTGATTAGTCACTTGTAAACGCCCCCCCACGCTCGCAGGGATCCAGGCGCTCGCTAAGCCGGGTTCCAGGCAAGCAGGAAGAGTCTCTTCTCTCAGCTGCTCTTCCTCTCGCCTCCCAGAGCTGAATGCAAAATTAACACATTTATCACACGCCGTCTGAAAAAAAGAGAGAGATCAATTTAGAACAGGCTGTATTTGCAAACATCTGAGCCCAAAATAATGCAAACAAACAGTTGCATGACAACTCCGCCATTGCTTTTCATCCGAAGCCCTTCGCTAGGGTGGAGAGTGCTGCCCCCTTGCCTTGCTTTTCACTGTCCTCCGGCAGGTGATGCAAAACACTTCCACACTCAAGTCTCCAGTTGTTCCAGCAAAAGCTTTTTAAGGGGCACCAAACAGGATCTCAGCCAATGACCCATGAACATCACCGGCTGCCCCAGCACCCTTGCCTGCTGCATGGTGCTTCCCACGGCACTTTTCTCTACGTGGCGTGTCCTTGGTGCTCTGATCCTCAGGAGAAGACAATTTCCTCCACAGTGGACTCCCAAACAGCTGGAAGAAGCTGAGAGTCGCTGCGTTGCCAGAGACACTTTATTTCCTGTAGGAAAAAGCAGAACCTGATCTTACCCACATTTCCTAGTAGCAATCAGAAAACACAGTGGCCTTGGAGGCAAATGGCCCACCTCTGTGCAGCACGTACAGTGCAACAGGAACAAGCTCCTCTTCCAAAATGGCACTGCCAGTGCATCTAGCCATACCCTCCAGTGGTCCTGGTAGGGGATGAGGAGCAACCTGAGCTGCCATGGCCCTCAGAGCTCTCAGCTGACACTGTCAAGAGGCTCTGCTTCCCCGTGTTGGTTATGGCGTGGTTTGTTTTGCTGTGGTTTGGGTCTGCCCTGTGGGGCTGAGGCCCAGTGAGGTGTCTGCAGTGGAAGAGACTCCCTGTATGGAGATCTCAGGGGATCTGAGCCTGGCGAGGGAAGGCGATGCCTTAGGAGGGGAGGAGGTGACTTGGTGGACAGTCTGTTAGACCCAGTTCCCTGCTGTAACGACCCGTGCAGAGACCTGACACTGGAAGGGCCACTCTCAGGCGGGTTATTTGTACAGGCAGCAGTGGATGCTAAAGTGCAGAGGCAAGTGGAGAGAGCTATTTATTTTTAATCTATGCCAAGCCCTCAGAGCCAACTCCCTTCGCCATGCTTCTTTCTCAGTTCTCCCTCTGCCCCACCCTCCCTCTTGTCACTGTCACAGGCTCACGAGGATGATGGATGAAAGGCCTTAAAAGCAGCTGGTTTCACATTTCATCATTGTCACATAATTCGCCTTCCTCTTTGCCTGAAACCGCTCCTGCTGCCAGAAACACCCTTGGCATCCCAAGGTGTGCTCTTCCCTTGCCGGCACCCAGCCAAGGACGGCCCGTTGGAGTCAGGTGGCTCTGTAGTTTTGCAGAGCCCCTGGATGCCTTGAGAGGAGGGATTCATCACAGCCCTCTGCTTCTGACAGCTGGAGACGACGGCGTTGACTTTCATCACAGGACAAAGGGGTGATCTGAGCGTGGCAGGAACATCCGTGCGGAGGTGACCAAATGGCTCCGAGGAGAGAGGGAAGGGAGCCAGGCTGGGAGACCTCGGTGTCACAGGGACATGTGGGAATGCCTTTGGGACCTGTGTGTGCTTGTGCAGCTCAGCCTCCTGCTAGCTGCGTGCTGGGTAGCTCTGCTCTGCTCACGGGGAGGGGTGGCAGCTGTGCTTCTGGTGCAGCGGGCAGGAAGGTGACTCCTTTGGGGGATGGCACTGGGTGTCTTGGGTCCCCTGTGGCACCAAAGAGGGTTCCTACCATGGGCGGCAGCACCATCGATGTGGGGGGCAGAGGAAAGCAAGTCCCATAGGGACTGCAGCGCTGGCACCCCTAATGCCCGTGGATAACCACACCGCGTCTCCCTGTCACCTGTGTGCCCAGGCATGGCCAGATCTCACCCTGCGTCTGCCCGCGCTGGCAGGCTCAGGTCCAGACCATGCCTCCCAGACAAGCCCTGATCCTCAGGAGGGATCTGGGCAGGGACTAATTAGAAAATATTTCCGCTGTTGCTTCTCAGGTTTCCTCCGCTTGCAGTACAAGCAGGTGAAAAGCTGGGTTGCAACCCCCCTCACAGACAGCTGTGATTGAAAGCCTAAGGAGGGGAGGGGAGGGAAAGGAGGAGAAGAAAAGAAACGATTGAATAAAAAAAACCCTAAAGTAAAATAAGAATCAGTGTGAAGCAAGAGAAGACATTGTAAATCAAATCCTCCAAAAGGAGGCAGAGAGCAAACACTTCAGCCAGGTCTGAGCCACCACCAGTTATTTATTCAGATAACATATTATTAGTGAGGAGAGACACTCACATCTGATATATATCTCCCAGTCCCAGAGAAATATGAAAAGGCAGCTGGCTCTGCTCCTATCAGAACCATTCCAGATGTTTTCAGCTCGTGTCAGACGTGCTGCTTGGCATGACAAAGCAAAGAAAAAAAAAAGGGAGAAAGATGGGAAAAGAAATGTCATCATTTTATTTTTAAAACACAAAAGGAAAAAAAAATCATGGCTTCCCATATTAAATATTTCCCCTGGCAGCCCGTGTTGTAGTTGTCATTAATAGCTGAAACAGCAAAAGAGAGAGCAGAACACAGGGCTCCTATTTACCATTGTTAATCAAGCACTAATTGGTAGTTTAGACATTCTTAAATTATTGTGGGGAACATTTCAAAAGTGTCAAGAGCCCAAGATCCATTCTCAGAAGTGCCTCCCAAATCCGATTTCAACATCTGAGTCATTTAGATGCTTTTGAAAATTTTTACCTGAATGGTCACAGCTGAGATTGGAGCATAAATTTTGGTGCCAGGCGCTGCAGCATGGAGCAGTGGCCGTGCCCCGAAGGTTTTGATGAACGTGATGGAAGGTGCAGGAGGAAGCACAGTCACCCTGTTCTACAGCTGGGGGATGAAGTTACGCAGGGATTAAGGGTGGCACTTATATTGCTTTACTAGATAATTCTGGAAACAACCTGGGCTGGTGTGTTTCCACACGCTAGCTGCAAGCGTGCCACCCCACCAGCCCTTGCAGCATGCCTCTTGGGTGGCACTTGCTGATGCCCGCTGGCACCTCCAGACTCCTGCCAGGCCACAGCCGCTCGTTTTGTGCTTTGGTGGTTAACTAGCTCTGCTGTGAACCGGTGGAGACTCTCAGGTGATGAGGAGGGAAGGTGTTGAGCAAGGTAATGCCTCACCTGCAGAGATCCGCTAGTCTGTGGTTAGCACTGTCTGCGGGGAGGGGAGGCTGGAAGCTCTTGCAAGACCATGCCTTTTGTTGGGAGAAAGGAGGAGTAAGCTGTGAAAAGAGCATCAAAGATAGATAAACACAAGCAGTATTGAGGAGAGGCGAGCATGGAGCTGGGCTGCAGCCGGAGACAGTTACCATAGTTACTCCCCATCCCTGCAAGGAGGGAGACTCACTGCTCACTGCCCACTGCTTTGGCACGCAGAGCAGAGGTATCTCCCAGAGCCCAGGGGTGCTGCTGGCAGTGGCAGTCAACTCAGGAGGGACATCAGTCTGCCTGCCCTGGGGTTAACCCCTTAGCTGTGCCAACCTGGGCAAGGAAAATGTCCCTGCCACCCTAAAGCTAGCAGCCTTGGTGGTGATGGGGTGCCGTTGGGCACGCAGGACCAGGGGGGTTTGCTAAGGGATGGGCAAAGCTGCAGGAGTACAAAGAGCATCCAGAGGTTGGTTGCAGACTTAACTGGGCTGCTTGTGGTGTAGATGTGGGCCTGGGAAGCTTAGGGGAAAAGAGGGCTTCCCTTGAGATTCCTGGTTTGGCATCAGGTCAGGATTTCAAGGATAATTGGCATCTCTATTCCAGTTGGGGAATTGAGTTTAGATCTCTTCATCACCACTGGAGGAGGTGCATGGAGGATCCCATAACCTGTTCACCCATCTTGATTATGCAGATTGTCTCTCTGCTTTTGGGGTCCCTTGTCCCAAAGAAAACAGCCAAACTTGGGCTATGCTTTGGGCCCAGAGCTGAGCCATCACTGGGATAACACAGAGCACGCTTTACCTGCACTCAGTATGAGCCTGAGCCCCAAAAAAGCCAGCTGGATATTTGGGCTGTTCTACGGGATGACTATGGAGAAAGGGCAGTAACTTTTCCCTGGCAAGAAAAGGCCTTTGGGTCACATCAGCTGATGTGCAGTGACACCTCTTTGGCCACTGACTGGCTTTTGCTCTCAGAAAGAGTAAGAAGGAGAGAGACATTTACCTGTGAGTGAGAGATAAGCAGCCTACTAAATGAACCACAAGGCCCTGGAAGTTGCCTGTTCAGCTCCAGCCCACTGATGGCCACCCGCAGCATGCCGGCTTGGGGCTTGTCTCCTGATGGGCAGCCCCCACAAATCAGCCAGACCCGCTCGTGCCAGGTCCCAGCTGTATCAATGCAGCTTCCCTTGGGTGCAGGGCTCGCTGCAGACTGCGATGTGCCAGGTGCCTCGGTGCAACAGGGCTGTGTTGAGCTCAAAGCCAGAAAGTTTGCAGATACGGAGATCTGATGGAGGGGTGGCCAGAGAAGCTGTCGTCTGGGGACGGTGCCAGGCAGCCCTGTCCCATGGGAGGGGGGTCAGCATGGCACAGGGCCTCCCAGGGCTCAGCACCCTCCATGGACTGCAGCTGAGAGCTGGGTATAGGCTGGCTGGGACCGTAACCATGGCAGCAGCAGCTTCTGCATCGCAACATGGCTTGGGGACACTAAAAAAAAAGAAAAGAGGACCAAAAAAAAAAAAAGGGAAAAAAATTAGAAAGTCTAATAATTATACAAGCTTGCTGGCAGATCAGGTTTGCTGAATGCCTTTCACCTAGGCAGGGCCCACCCCTGGGCACCAGCTGAAGATGTGATTTTTAGAGGAAGCTGAGCATGTGCTCTGGGAAATCAGGTCGTGAGCATTCAGCTGGATCCGTGGAAGGGCCTCTGCCAGCTCCTGCGCTCCTGCAAGCTCTCATTATACTAATAGGGAGCATGGGGCAGAGACATGGGTGCCAGCACCCTTGCTGTGCACTTAATAAAGTGCCTGAAGCTCCTCTATGTACTTTTATTAAAAAAGTGTCAGTGCCTTAGCGAAAGGCAGGGGGGATGACTAAATTGCTGTTAAGCGACATGTTGAGACATGAAATCAAGCGGAGTGCTACATTTTTAAATTAGTTTTTGACAGTCCTTTCCCCAGTGTCTCACCAGGCTGTAGCTCCTGGGAGGATGTGTCCCCTCCCTCTCCCGTCCCCACCGCAGACCCCTCGGCTGGGATCCGCAGTGCTAGTTTCTCCTGTTCTGGAGGTGGGATGGCCACGCTGCCTGATGGACCCTGTGGTCCTGGAGGCTTAGGCACCTGGCAAGAGGTGCGAAAAGCATGGTGGGTACATCAACACGCGTGGAGGCTCCTCTGGGCTTCACCGGCTCATGTGGGTGCAGAAGCTGCTGTGTGAGTGGCCCATGCCTGCTGCACCCCAACACGTGGCTTATGCCAGGGTGATGGGCGATGGGCTCTCTCTGGGACTCTCTCTCCCAGGGGCTGGGTGTGATGACCGTGCCAGACTCCTGCTTGACCTGAGTAAGTGGCTCGATGACGATCCCGAGTTTCATGGCTCTCTGGGATATGGCCATTCCTTTGCCAAAATCAACTCTCGGTCCATGCTTACAGACCAGACCCACGCCCAGGTGCCCAGTCCTTGCCCCATCCACACTTTGCCATGCCCCTGCTCTCCCGCACTGCAGCAGAGGCTGGGGCGAGGGATGGGGTGTTGCTGGGAGGGGGTATAGGTGTGTGGGACTCCTTCAGCGGTGCCATAAGCAGAGTGCAGCTGGATGTCTGGAGAGGCAAACTTGCTCATGTTGCCCAGCACTTGCTGGAGGACCACCCACCCCCCGCAACAGAGATGAAGCGAGGGGTGAGGGATTCAGCCCAAAATCCCAGGAACTGGTTTGCTTCAGCTTGTCTGGGATTTTCACATAGGGGGTTTAGTGCAGAAAAAGTGGCTTCACAAGTTAAGAGTCAGGGTTAGGAGCCTCATTAGCTATCACGGGGAACACAACAGCGATGGAGCGGGGAAGGGTGGGGGAACAAAGGGAATTCAGAGGGAAGCTGGGGACCTGTGCAAAGCACTGGATGTCTTCAAGGGTCACTCTGTCCCTCCTTCCCCAATCTGGCATGCTGCAGGGGCTCTGGCGATGTCTGTGCAGGGCTTGTGAAGGGTAGGGGTTGTGAGCAGAGGGCTGTGCTGCTCTAACGCTATAAATGCATGCGGGGTGATGCGCTGGTGCCCAGGACGCAGGAGGGTGTCTGCCGCGGAGCTGCTAGCTCATGGGGGGGCAGAGAGGGGCAAGGACAGCAAAAGGAGGGAGACTCTCGCAGGGGGGAGCAGCGAGTCAGCAAGGGAGGTCTCAGGAGTGAGCAAAGGCACTGAGGAAGAGTGGGAGCCTGCACGGCTGTCCCTCACTGCGACACAACACATTGGGCACCCTGATGGCAGCCAGCTGTGTGTGCATGGGTGGGCATGGGGGACAAGGCGGGGAGCAGCTCCCCCAGGGGCAGGTCTGCAGCAAAGCTGGCCGCCACCGCAGCAGCACCCTGGGCTCTTGCTAATCTGTCGATGTCACGCCGAAATGGCGTTAACGTGTCCTGCCCTGCTTGCACTGTCAGGGCTGATCTCGGCTGGCGTTTCCACTAGCTGCGGACAGAGGTCAGAGCGTTTCTGTTACAGAGTGACAGCACATCCCTTTCCCTGTCCCTTTGGCCTTGATGTTCTGTTTGCCCTCCTTCACCCAGCATTTCTGTGTTGGGCAAGACAGTATTTTTGATCTTCGCACGATCACAGAGGGCAGGAGAAGGAAAGACTGGGGGATACCTAGAAATATCTGATGCAAACTCAGGGATACGCATGTACATGCCCAGCTAGGAGCCAGCACGCCCATCCCTGGCTCCGGTACCTCAGCACACGCATGGCTACGGTACCTCTCCTGCAACGAGGCACTGGGCAAGGGGCCCAAGCAAGCTCCATGGCATACACGCCTTCATCCCTGGCCAAGCAGCAATGTCTTTGAGCTAAAGCTTCCTGAAATCATCACGAGCTGAGATCTTTCTGCTCCCTGCCAGACTTTCTCAGGGCTCTCAGGCTGCATTTCTGGGTGCAAGGAGCTCATACGTAAAGCTTAAAACACCATCTGCACTGCATCTCTTGAAAGCTTCTTGGGTCAGAGACGTGAAGACAGTCCCCGGTGGGAAGGGAGGGGGCAGGCTGTCATCTCTGATGAGGAGGGCACCGCGTAGAAAGGAAGAGTTTCCTGCCTGACACCCTCTTGCTTCTCCCATCCATTGCTTCTCTTATGGACTATTAAAAATTAACCAAATCATGTTCGTCATTAACACACATCGCCTTTGTTCTCCAGGCTCCCAGTACCCATTTGCAGGGCTTTTGTTATGTATTTTTCAGCACTTTGTCTCTTTAATTGCTCGCTTCTCTCTGATGTGCCGGGCTGTGGTTTGCAAGTCAGCTGCAGGGAACAGAGGGGCATTTTTATTGCTCCAGACTGGAAGTCAGTAAAAGAAAAGGCTCCGCAAGTCCCAGCTATTGCAGCAGAAGCAGGCCCTGCAGTCGCTGGTGCCCGTGATGGATGCTCCTTGCCTGCCAGCGGGCAGTCAACTCTGGAGTCTTTAATCTATTGGGGGGGAGAGGAAGGGAGTCTTTTCTGAAATGTAGGCTGCCTTTGCTCCTTTTCACCCCTTTCCTCCCACACACAGTCCTGCTGCTTTTCTCGCTCTCCGCTCTTGAGCGATGTAGCTGTTTTTGGCACCCCGATGCTCAGCGTGGGGCCGGGCTGTGGGTGCTGCTCTGCTGGAGGCCCTGGGCTCAGCTCCTGGCTTCACTGCAGGTGCTTGCATGGGAAAGAGAAGCAGGACCAGGCTGGAGGTATCCCCACAGCCCTTTCCTGATATTAGTCCCTTCCTCTGAACCTAAGTGCTGCCTTTGCTGGAGTTTAGCTGGGCCAGGCAGGCCTTCTAACAGCTTGTAAGACCTGGTTCCCCATAAAAAATGGATGCAGCGTGGTAGTCCCAGCAGGTGGGCTGGGACTGAGCAAATGCCAGCAGGAGGTGTGGGCAGCTGCCCCGTGTTTGAGGTTGTGGTGTAGGCATTGCTGTTGCTAAAGGGAGGTGGCCACACAAGACCACAGTCGTCGCAGGCCCTGAGATGCTTCCTCCTGCTGAATGCTCCAGGGGGACTGGGGGGAAACCAGAGAGTGGGCTCAGTAGGAGGCACATAGGCTGCTCCTGTTGCCAGGAGATCTTTCCCTCTTGCTGACCCAGGAGGAAGCCAGGAAAAGAGGTTGTAGGATAGGGTACCATCGCTGAGTCTCCTGGGGCAGCCCATCACTTGAAGCTGCCAGTCACTCTGGCAGTCAGCTGGAGAGCATGCAGAGATGGGTCAGCTGTTTCGGTGCTGATGCAGAGTGACTCAGGCCTCTGCCCACAGATCCCCAGAGGGATGCTGAGCGGAGCTGACAGGCAAAAGCAAAACATCTGCTTCAAACCCTTGTTCTTTGGAAGCTCAGCAAGTCACCATCCAAGAGCTCACCTCTTGGAAGAGAGGTACGCAAGGCAGAGGTACCAGGAGCTGGCATCTCTGGTTTGGGAGCAGGAGGCTGTTTGGGACTGAATTCTGCCCTTTGGCAGCTTGGGCAGAGAAGAAAGAATTAGTTTCCCTTTGAGTATGGACAGTTAGCAGCACTAAGGTTGGGACTCAGTTCTTTTGATCAACAAAAAAAGCCTAGACACCATGTTTCTGGGCTTAATTCAAGGGTTGCTGACTGCCAAACCGTGCTATTAGGAAGGGCAAAGGTAATCAGCTGTTTCTTCTGCCCTGAACCTCTGTGAATCACCCTGGTGGAGGAGGATATTTGGTCTCAACTATCCTAGGTAGCCTCCTAATATTTCTTATCAGAAAGGTGGTAGATCCCCAAAGCACCCATGTCATAAGACCACATCAGTCTTTGGGAAGGACTCAAGTCCCTCCAAAGACGAAGTAAATCTTTTCCTTGACTTCATCAGGCTTTGGATCAGGGCCGGACTCATCATGGTCTCTGCATGGCAAGGTGAAGTGTCACCATGGTTAAAACAGCCAGGCAGGGACCCAGCCGCGGCGGTGATGGCAGGAAGTTTTAGGAGGGGAAAGGCTGGTGTCAGCATTCCCTCTAAGAGCTTTAATGCCCAACATGTTGAAATTTAATAATTAAGGAGGTGCTTTCACATGTGGTTTTTTTTTTTTTTAATAGTCTAACAGCGTGAAATAAGCCATTCAATAATTAATTGACAAAGTTGAACCGCACATGCCAGCACCCGAGCTGAGAGTGTGGGCTCAGCCTTTGCAGACAAATGAAGTGAGAAGTAATTGCTTGATGAAGAAAAGGAAGATATTAACATAAGATTTGTCAGGTCCCTCGTAGGAATTCATCATAGTGGGTCTGGGGCTTCGAATGGGATTTGTGCTGCTAATTCATCACTAATTAACACTCTAAATTGGCCCAGGCGTGAGGGGAGGGAGGGAGCTGGGGGGATTCTAGACTTCAATGAGAGCAAGAGGAGGGAGAGAAAAATCTCTATTTGTAGGGGACGATTCAGAAGGAATAAGGAGGAGACAAAAATGGACTGCTGGCACTGGACAACACCTGCACATGCGTGTTTGTCATTGGGAAAGCATCTAGCAACGCTGACACCCACAGGGATGATCCCAGTGTGTTTAGATGGGGACCTGGTTCCAGTGAAAGGGGTCCCAGCTCTTCTCCTGGCTGACTCCAGGCTCCTTCCTCCTCCTCATCCTCAGGTTGCTGCTGCTGTTGCAGATGTTACAACTGCTCTGGCTGGGTGAGATTAGCAATTCAGCCTGACTCTGGTCCTCCACTGCCCAAGCCTCGCTTCACATGAAGTCTGTAGAAAGAACTAGGTGCCGCAGCGAGGGCTCATATGCAGGCTGAATGTGGCTCTGAAGTGCCGCTGTAAAAATCCTCCCAGCTGCCACCTAGAAATGGCAGCTCTACGTACAATAAGAGGTGGCACCTCGAAGTTGCCCCAATAATTTAAGTCTGTCTCTCCAGGTTATCTGTCTCTCTGTCTCTGTATGTGTGTTAGGTGGCTTGGGTGTCTCCTAATTACTTGTTACCAAGTGGGGCAGCTCCACCAGGAGAGACAGCAAGGGCTCAGTCAGTGTACCCAAACCTGGCAGTTAGGGTACTAACTAAACTTGGGGTGTGCTGTTCCCCTCCATATTCCCTGGCTATTAGAGGAGTGTCACCTTTTCTGTGATTTTTTCTTTTTTTTTTTTTTTTTTTTTGAAAAAGCTC
>VYZW01017530.1:13968-48909 GCA_013401315.1 Balaeniceps rex
TTTTTTTTTTTTTTTTTTTATGAAAAAGCTCAAAGCCCTACTTCAGCATGATAAAAACACTAAAAGCTTGAAAAATGTTCCTGAGAGGGAAACTTATTCCTTCCCAGCTCCAAGTTTATTCCCAGGGCAACAGATTAGTAGTGTTTAGGGCTGGAAAGGATCACTAGTTTAATCAATAGATTAAAAAAGATCACAGCCGTTAGTGCCAGACTTTGATTTTTACACTGCCACTGCATTTTTATCTGGCTGCCTCCCCATCTGTGGCATTTTATAGTACTCAGGATACCTCTGTGTTACCCCAATCTAATTTATGCTCTAATCTTATACCATTCACCTACCTCTTTGCTATCCCTTATCTCCTTGAATGTTCCTGGATCCATGTCCTGCCATGTTTCCATCACTCACAGGAGGTACCAGATGGAAAGCAGTCCCACGAGAGGCTGGCAGTGTTTGTGTGACATCTCCAAGGCGATGCAGGGGCAGTCTCTGTGCTGTGTGCTCTTTACTTCAGGACCAGATACTCCCGATTTTGGCTAGAGGCTGACCAGGAAGGGATGATTTGTCTCCCTGGACACTACAGCCGGATTCAGCTTGGAGTTCAGAGCTAATCCTCTCCACCTTGAATGTGTGGACAGAGCACCGGCCAGGCTTGGAGCACCTGAGCCAGCTGCCAGAGTCTTCCTGGATGGGACTGTTGGGAACGGGGTCATTTCTGGTGAATAAAAGGTATTTCTCTGCTCTCTCCTTTCCCTGTCTTACAGCAGCTGAGCTACTTCTCTCTCCCTGTTTTTGATCTTTGGCTCTCCCGGTGGTGATAGCTCTGAAGCACTCTTACGAAGGACAAAGTCGCAGACTTCAGGTGAAACATACTGCTGTCAGCTGCTGCTTGGAGGCAGGGAGCGCTGCAGAAAGGGCGGTGGCAAGAGGTATCTCTGTGCCTCTTGTTTGCAAAGAAAAAGAAATGGATATAAAGAACAAACTTGTTTTCTCAGAAAGTCAGCTCCAAAGGTCCCCTGAACTTGTGTAATCTTTTTGCTGCCTCGATGTGACTAGATATGTGGGTGGATGGATTGGGATGCTGCAGCAGGACAGGCTACAGACAGAAATGAAGGCACTGATAAATTACAGTGTTTCTTTGGTGAAGTTTATTCCAGAGACCTTGCTGCAGCTTCTAGGTAAGGGGTTACCCTTGAGGGAATGCAGCAAATTTGTAAAGTCTCAGGAGGTAAAACCTTTCATAAAAATGCAATTGGCTTCCAGCCAGGACCCCTCTAAAGAGCATCTCAGTACGCTTTGGGCTTTGGGTTATCTGTGGATTGTATGCACAAACATATCCCTTCCTCATGTCTTATGCAATGAAAAGGCAAATTTAGGTGGCAGCTGTTTTTATGACTTCTGGATTTTTTTGAGAGATAGCAAAGCACAGGCAAATTTCACTGGAGAGAGCCACAAGGCCATTCTCTGGCTTGCCAGTACAAATCTCTGGATGACTTTTCTCTAGTTCTGCTGCAGATGGCTAGCAATTTCTGTCCCAGCTTTAAATTAATTGGCATTGAGGATCTCTACTCTGTTGTTATGTTCCAGATGGGAAAATGAAAAATCCCCAGATGAGGTCTCCAGCTCCATATTTCTGTCTCTGGAGAATCAGTCTTCATGAGGTCCTCTTGGGCATTGCTGACCTAGCAGAAAGCCTCCACAAGGCTTTGTTTTCTGCTGATCAACAAAGCTTCTTCCAGTCACATTTTCTCTTTGGGTTTCAGGGTGAGTTGGGAGTCTTAACGGTGTTCGGGCATCATCTGTAAGCCCACAGCAGCAGTGTCATCTGATAAGTAACTTCTTGTAAATCTTCTGCCTTAGCTACAGCATGATTTCTGTGTTGGCTTGCATTTGCTCTTGTAGTGAGGTAAGTGATACCCCATTTCCCATGAATGAATAATCAGACATTGATTTGAGGGGGGTCCCAGCAAACCCTCCTCCTTTTGTGACAATCCTCAGGACTCCATGAGGTCAACACCTCACTTGTAGCTTGATAAGAGCACTGAAGCCCTTCTTCCAGAAAGCACCAGGAGACCCTGAATGGTTGTCAACCATCAGTGCTGTAACTTCACAATGGTGCAAAAGATGGGGCTCTCTCTAAAGCTGATCTGGGATGCACAAGTCAGTAGTGACCCAGAGGGGAACCTCACAGCAGACTAGAAATTCCTGTTACTGATTCCCCAAGGCTACCTCTTGCGGCTCCTGGGTTCTGCTGGCAGGTTTCCTGTCCCAGAGCCAACCGAGGACTCAGCTGAGGATGTGAGCATCGCCTCAGTGTGTACACGTAGTCCAGAGGATAGCGCAAGCTTCCTTCTTCAGTGAGAACAGCAGGCAGATGCAGGCCTGGAGAAAAAACCAACATCTCCAACTCCTTCCACAGTGGGATTTTTAAGACAGCAGAGCCAGAGAATGGGCTATGCTCTGTGAAACTCCTTGGGAGCTGTGTCTTGCTGCAGTAATGAAGGGGGGTGCAGTCTGGGAAGAAATGCCTGAATAAAATAGCTCTGCTTTTGGTGTGTGCTGGGTACATGGCAACTGGTGGGGAAGAGGGTGTCATGACTGCGGATATTCCTGTCCCTCTGGGTGGGATTTCTGCTGTTTGCCACGTGCTGTGTCCTGCAGCATTTGAGCAAGATGTATGAGGATGAAGGTCCCTGGAAGGCAGAAAGTCTCCAATGAATACTTGGATCAAGCAGGACTCGGCCAAACTGGGACCCATTGCACTAGAGAGACTCCAGATTAGGAGGTGGGACTCTGCTGGCTGACAGGCATGCTGTCCCCATGCCTGTCATGCCCCAGAAATGCTTCCCTGGTCTCACAGACAAAAGCCCCAAGACATATCTCAAAGTGCTAAAAGTCCTGAACCTTGCCCATTTTAAATGATACAAATCAGATTCCCGCTTTCCTAGCAACGTGGACACTGGAGAGTCCTGGTTTTATTATTGCTTTACTGTGCCAACAACTCTGCATCAAGCCTATTACATTTACATTCCCGCTTTCTGAATCAGGGAAGCGGGTAACAGTGCCGTGTGCCTGGAAAACGCATCTGCAATATCAGTTTAGGCTTGTGGCTCCCTGGAAAGACCCACTGAACTGCAAGCAAAAGCAGTACATTGGAGTATTGCAAGAAAAAGCAATACATTAGCTTAGTACAAGCGATAATGTTTCCCCGCAACAGCCAGCTCAAGAGGCTCTAATAGCTTTCTACTGACTTTCTGCTGAAAGAATGACTCTTAGCTCGAACAACAGAGATGTGTCTTTGGGTAGGGGAGGTTGCCTTCTACCAGAGGCTGCTGTGAGCTCTGTGAGGGACAGTCCAACACTTCCAAACCAGAAAATCTGCAATCAAAATGACCCTGAAATATCCACTTTGGTGACATTGAAAAGAAACCTTACAGCTTCATAAATCAAACGGCAGTGAGGAAAGGAAGCGGAGGTTGCGAAGCCTGAAACTGGAGGGTTTAACCAATGGAAGGAGCACCTTGGGCCGTAACGCTCGGAGTCAGCTTTATCAAAGTTTTAGGAGTAAGCGATGGTGTCCTGGCTGCGTCTGATAGTAAGACGATGGATGGCCTAGTAAAGTCTGGGACAGGCAGATCTACAGCTGAGTAAATAGGACTGAACGTGCAATATATATCAGGCAGCTCAGCCTCTTTTCCTCCTGGGGAGAATGCCAGCCATCTGCCATTTCACTGAATCCAGTTAGTATTCAAAATAATGAGTGACATGGAGAGAGGGGAGAAAAACGTATTTTTTATAAGTGACAGCAAAAGGATCAACTGCAAGGGTCTGATCTGCCATGGCTTGTGGCAAGGCTCTGGCATCACCCCCAAAACTTCTCATGCCATGCCCAGGGGAGCTTGGTGTGTGGCACTGGAAGGGGCCCTCCCTTAGACACATGTAGTATCTGCTTTGCTTCTGTCAGCTGCTTAGAAAATTGCCTGCCATGAACAACCTGTCCAGGAGGGCTCCCCATCCGTCTCCCTGGGGACTGGTGCCTTCTCCTTCCTCCAAGCATCAGGGAGGGGGCAGAGGGTGGGGATGCTGCTGGTACCCCACAGAGCCATAGGAAAACATCTGTGAGAGGTGGAGGAACATTTCATGGGTGGCACCATGGAGCTGACACTGACAGAGTCAACAGAGCAAGACCAGCCAGGGAGAGCCGAAAGGTGTCACCTGTGCCCAGGGAGAAAGCTGTGGTGTGCCCCGTCCCTTCCGCAGGCCTGGCTGGGGCGCAGCCTGGGAGGGACCATGGTGTGGGGTAAGGCACAAAGGGCAGGAGCCACCCGAACCTCCTTGGTCCGTCCCCGCTTCTCCCTAGGCAAAGCGTACCCTGGCCACGAGGAGCCAAGGTGGGGCGAGATGGGGGTGTGATGTGGGGAAGGGGTGACCCTGCTTCTCAGCCTTCAGCAAAGTTTGCTGGCGGTGGCAGCAGGGCTGTAACTCTCCCCCTTGTAAACACTCAGCAGTTCCTTCGTTCAGGCAGATTTAAAAGGAAATCCAATGCGCGTTTACAAGCTCCCAGCCCATTAACGGACGGGTTCATAAAGCAGGGAACAAAGGCTAATCAATATGCTGAGTGCAGGGGAGAAGGAGCCTGAAAGCATTCACTAATCAGGGGAATGCTGCTGGCCTTATAAATAAGAAGGGTCTCTCTCTGATGGGGAGTGGGCCCAGGGAGCAATTTGGCACCTTTCATCTCCAGTCTCCCATAAACGCCTCTCTCCAGTAATGAGCCTGCCGCTCCCCTTCCTCCCCAGCGCAGAGCACAGCGAGGAGGAGGAGGAGGAGGAGGAGGAGGAGGAGGAGGCAGGCGGAGCTGCCGCTAATGGTGACTTGCCACAGGATCAATAGACGGGAAGCAAATTAACTGGGCTCCCGTGGGAGGGGATTTGTCGATACGAGGAGTGACACCTGCTCGGATGGCTGCGCCGCTTGGCAAATACCAGCCTGTAATGAACCCCCGAGGGAGCTGGAGGAAGGGGACCCTCCTGCCTGTCTGGGACGCTGCCTTCCCTCACCTCAGCCTCCCGTTAGCATACAAACTGCTTTGGTTTTTCCCCCTAACCAGTTCTCTCGCTGCCTCTCTCCCTCTGTGAGGTGCTGCTCCCTCCAACAAAACTTCTCCCGTAGATGCCCCTGGGAAGAGGGAAGGGTCCTCAAAGCCCGAACCTGCCATGCTCAGGGGCCCTCACAGAGGGTGGCCTGGGGGGCTTTGCCTTAGGACATCTCTGAACACCTTCCTAAGAGGCTTGCAGCCTTCCTGCCCTGGGAATGTGACATGTGCTTGTGAAAAAAGCCCTGGCCTTTTTTCTTAGCCTCATGGCCATCATGGCACTGTGCTGTGAGGTGGGGAGGTGGGCAAGGAAGGCCTCAGCTGGGCATTCCTCCATTAACCCCTTCCTTCTCCCGGGCCTGGGGGAGGAGGCACTGCTTCTCCAGGCGATGAGACTGGCAAAGCACGCTCCTTTCCCTGCCAAGCCTGGTGACTTGGTCAACCTTTGATTTTTTTGTCAGCACCCCCAGAGACTGAAGAAGGCCCCTCTGCTGGCAGCTGGCACAGGAGGCTGGAGGAGGAGATAGATCCCTAGATGCTCCATAGAGCAACCTCACGGACGTGGGGCTGCCACGAGGCTGGGGTTACAGGGCAAGGGTCTTCAGCAGAAACTGATGCAGCCTGTCTGGACCATTGCTTGACCCTGAGCTGCTCCAGCTACAAAATTAGGGTAACGGCCCTTGGCTGGGAGCCCTGGGGGGGCCTCCCGCCTGCACTCCTCCCCTGCACATGGGGAGCCTGGCACTGCGGGTGTTAGTCCTGGGGTTCTGCACCTCAACTGGAGCCAGCAGAGAGGGCAGGAGGGGGTTAAGGAGTGATCACCTGCTGGGCTAAGCCTGGCTGGGAAAGGGCAGGAGCTGCAAGTTGTGGCACCTGCTGGAGGTGTTTTGAACAGGAAATTTGTGCACAAGCAGTGCTTTTAACAACTGGAGCAGATTTCATTATCTTCATGGCCATATGAGGCAGCCCTGGCAGGAGGGTGGGTGGATAGGAAGGACAGCAGCAGGGGAAAACAGTGGGCTAAGAAAAGTGAGTTCCTGAGCACACAGAGATAGCAGGATGACCCTGCCGGAGTGTGAGTCATGTCTGCAGAGCTGATCCATATTTAGCACCTCTCCTTCACTGCAGACTTTAGGGCGCAGCGTAGCAAGGCATCAGTCAGCTGCTGAGACGTCCAGGGACTGGATTTCCCAGGGCAGTCGGCCAAGAGGAGGGCGCCTCGGACTCCTGGAAGCCACCGCCGGCCTCTTTGCAAGGCAAATCTTGCATTTGGACAATGCTCAGCATTCCTCCTGAAGCTGACCAAGGAGACCCTCATGGTCCTGGAGCTGGCCCAAAGCAGAAGTCATGAGAGGGGCCTGAGTCCAGTGAGTTTTGCGGGGGACACCCAAGTTCCCTGGGAGGCTGGGGAGCGCATGGGCGTGCGTGTGCTGGAGGTGCATCCCTGAGCACGCAGAGGTGGGCGTCCCGTGCCTCTCGCTCTTGCTGCGGGTGGAGGAGGAAGCGGAATGGAGGCCACCAGCCTCTTCTGTGGCAGGCAGCCTGGGCAGCCTTCTGGTGTCAAACAAACGATCTGAATGAGCGGGGGCGATCTCCCGGCCGTGCTGCCTGTGCTGCTCTGGCGGGGAAAGTTCTCGCTATGCTGGGAAGGGCTGCCCCTCCTTGACTGCCTGACAGCTCGTGCCCTGGGGGGCTCATTTGGTGCAGATCCAGCAGTGAGTTCAAATCACATTTAATTTTGCCTGCACACACAAAAGAGAAAATCCTATTGTTTCTGCTACTAGCTGCTTGACTGGCTGCCCAAACAAACAGGCAAGATAAAGTGACCCTGGGCATCTCTGCTGAGCTGTGGCCAAGGCTTGATTGAGCAAATGAACCTGCAGACAGAGAACAGAAAAGGCCAGGGATTTGCTCTGCCTTGGCCATCCTCCCTCCAAACGCTGCTGGCAGCCGGAGGAGTGGGGTTCCCTAGGTACCCTTATTGCCGGGTGGCTGGGGACCAGTGACAGGACCAACTTTATGGTGGGGTCAGAAGGGAAGGGAGTCCTCATTTGGGAGACCAAATGAGTGATCAGCATCTTGCTTGCAGGAATGAGAACAGCATCTCTTTGGGACGCACCCTTTGTCCAGCCGCTGGGACTACAGCTTGTTCGCCTGCCCCCCTTCTCTGCTTCCCTCTCTGCTCATGGTCAAAGTCCTCGGTGTCTGTGGGCATGCTTAGGAAGGTATTCTCAGGACCATGCTGTTAGCAACTTGAAAATGATCCTTCCTTCCTTCCTGTCTCTCCCTCACTGCCTTCTGCACCCTGCTTTCTCATCCCTCCATCTCTCCTTCCCATCTCGTTGCTGATCTCTGCCTGCCTTCCTCATCCTCCCTCCTGTCTCTCCCTCCCGTTTAATCTCATCCTCCCTCTGCAGTGGAGCTGTGCTTTTCAAGCAGCCTATTGAAGGGACTTGCCAAAGGAGCCATTAGTTGGAAGCAAAGCGGATGCCTGTGATGCTGAAAACAAAAGGAGCGGTGGTGGAGAGCAGGGAGGGAAGAGCCTGTCTGTATTATGCAGCTCTTCCCCACTGCCAAGTTCAGAGTGACCCCCTCGCTATGTATCAATCAGCCACGCTGTGACAGCCATTTGTGAAATGAGTTCAAGCAGTCCCATTTGCATTCCCTAACGCAGACGGAGACTCACAGAGCCCCGGCCGCATTTCCCCCCTGCTCCCTTCAGCCCCAATATGAGAAGCATGAGCATCTGCTGGGGTTTCTGCTCCTCTGGAGGAGAGCAGCTCTCACCAGGAGCGAGGAGAGAGGAAGGTGTGTGAGCACGAGGAGAAAGCACCTAAGAGAAATCTAAAGGTGACAGCAGAGGCTGGCAAGCTCCTGGCTCTTTCAGGCTGTTAGGAAACAGGTGAGAATGAGTGCATTGCCCCAACAAAACCACATTGCTTTGTTGGAATAGCAGGGGCTGAGTATGAGGCTATCTCACCTCTTGGTCACTGTTAGCAGTGAGGGAAAAAGGCCTGCGTACAAGAACGGAAAATAAGATTGGATTGGACTCCCTGCCTCTCTGTGCCAAAGTCCTTTGAGGTTAAAATGATGTCTGGGTTTGGAGACAACTTCTTCTGGGACAGTTTGGCAGGATCTTCTGGGCATTATCGCTCTTCCTCTGGTAGCAGTGAAGCCTGGCTCCTTCCCCAGCGTCATCCGAGCAGTTTCCCTGCACAAAGCTCTGCCCTAGCAAAGAGCCAGTGTGTGCCCTCAGGTCTGCTGGCTGTTTCTGTGGCATCCATGGTCACAGAGTAGACCTTGCTTGGGCAGAGGGAGAGTGCCCGCAGGATGGCTGGAGTTCCGCGTTCCAGACCTATGTCCTGTAGCCAGTAAAATACTGTGATGCTATAGGTATAAGTCCATATAAGCAAGTGCTCCAGATTAAAAAAAGGCAGCATTGTATCACTCTTCACCTGTTCAGTGCTTTGAGATCCTTGAATGTAACTTCTGATATAAATGCAAAATAATTATTATTTTGCAAAAAATTATTCATTTCCTTCCACTGTACTCACATGCACCAAGGAGTACGTTCCCATTGCCAAGCATTTGTGCATAATCTCTAGAGAGGGGCTTGTCTGATGTGTTTATTCAGTGTAAATAAGTTAAATGCTGGGGAACAAATGGTTCTACTAATTGAATTTATTCTTGTAAATTTAATGCCATTCTAGCCAAATGTGCCATCAAAAATGTGCATTATTTTGTTCATCTGCATGGTCACCATTGAAATTCAGAGAACGTATCTGAAATCCTAGTGCATGGCTGGAGGAAATGGTCTTTCCAGCAACCCATGGAAAGACTGTGTGGAATTTCAACATTTGTATATCCAGAATGACTACTTGTGTTCTTATAATAGAAGGATCAGTGACTGCAATTGTAATGCTGCAATGTGCCCACTGTGAGAGAAAGTACAGTTTCTTAGTTTTTCTTACTTCTCGTGTACAGATTCCTTTGAGGCTCAGAGTCCCTGTGCTTGTTCTCTGTCCAGAGAGGATTTTAAAGAGGAAAGGGCCAAGGAAAATCTATAGGTTTTTCTGTAACCGTGCTTTGTGTACATTGTAAGAATTATATCCAGGCATAACTCAGCACCAGTCAGGCATATTTTGCTCTAATTCAAGCTACTTTATAGCTCTTGTGGAGAAATGACAGCAATGAATGAGCTGTTTGTGAGGACACTATTAATAGATCTGGAAGTCCTGAGTGCAGGAGTTTCTTTTTATATCTGAGTGCTAGGAGGGTCTGTTATGTTTCTGAAGCTCTTCATCCATGTTTCACACCACAGTGGGTCATATATCTGCTGCAAACCTGATGTGATCCTTTTGAGCCTGTTGCATGGCAGGTCAATGAGATGGTTCGGAGGTGGAGGAAGCTCCTGCTAGCTCTTCCATAGGAAGGAAAATAAAGCAAAGCAGAGGACATCATTATGCCATTGCTCACGTACTGAGTAGGGTGTACAGCTCTGGCTTCTCCAGCTCAAATGTGTTTTATATAGTTGCGCTAAAAAAGGCTCAGAGTAGGGCAGCAGCAAGGATGACTCAAGGTGGGGAATGGCTTGAGCGTGAAAAATGATGAGCTGGGCTAGGACCCCCCTGCCTGGAAGAGACAGGTGAGGAACTATGAAATCATGAGTATTGTGGAGAAGGAGAACAAGGAGCAATTGTTCTGTCCCAGCATCACGACTTGGGGGGGTCAGAGGGAACTGGGAGACGGCAGTTTCAGAAGGGACCAGAGGAGGTGGCTCCACGGTGGAAGCATTGCTGAGCAGTGAAACGCCTGGGCAGCGGGCATCTGGAGCATCCCAAATGTGGCACTGGAGCATCCCAAATGGACCACTCTGCAAAGGAAGAATCCATTGTGAAGTATTAAACACAGGAATGCCACGTGTGACCCAGCACGTCTCTAAGCCAAAGGTGGCTGGGAGAGTAATCTGGGGAAATCCTGCGGCGTGCTTGCCCTGCCCTCATCTGCTGCTGGCTGGAGACAAGCTGTCAAGTGAGACGGGTGTCAGGTCTTACCTGATATGACCATTATTGCGCTTTCATGTCTGTTGCTCAAAAAACACCCTATGGCAGTCAGCTCAGCTTTAAGAACACTAAACTTTAGAGAGCTACGTAACTATTAACCGCTTTATCTTCATGCCATTAAGTATCATTAGGTCCCTACTATGGGTTTAGCAAAACCCCGATGAGCCAAGAGGGAGAAATAATTGCAGCCCATATGCCTGAAATCATCCATCCCACTAAGGACTGCAATTCAGCTCATGAGCCGTAATCACATCAATTAACCTTTGTTCCATTTAACATTAGGAGGGCCATAGAATTACAGTTTTTGTAATTAACCTCCTAAATAGGGATGCCTCCAAAACAAAGAGAGACCCCTATGTCTCCCAGGCCTGTGCAAAGGCAGGGGCAGAGGGAGATGAGGGTTATTAAACAAAAGGAAAGAGGGAATTAATGTCCACTGAGCTCTGTTGTTGCCTTGCAAAGGGAAAGGCTGCTCGGAGCCCCCTGGGCTCGGGAGCCTCCTGGACGGGCGGCAGTGCTGCACCAAGGGCCTTGGATCCAATGCCAGGGACAGGAGGGACCCAGGATCAGGAATGGGGAAAGAGGGAAGCTCCCAGGGTGTAAGTAAGGGTGAATAAAGGAAGCTCCCTCCCCAGAAAGGTGCCCTGTGCAGTACCCCAGCCCCTCCAGGAGCAAGTGCCTAGCTGAAGACCCATGGGCTGCTTGGGACCCGGTCTCCGCTGCCCCATCGGAGGGTCAGACAGCAGAGCTGGCCTCAGGGGGGGAAGAACACGGAGCAGCCGTTTAAAGGGAAAAAATGGAGAAGATTCACTGAGCAGCAATGGGAAAGTAATTGAGCTAAACTGAAACGTAATTGGAAAATAATCATGGTGAGCAGCAGTTTAACACATTTTATTGTAATTTGAACAGAAGTTGCTTTATGAGTTTGTGTTCAGCCCCATCTCGGGGCTTGTGGTGTGCTGTCTGTAGCGTAGACAAAAGACTTTTTCTGTGGCTTGGGACTGAAGCCAGAAACAGACGCTACTCCCTCATCCTCACTGCTACCTCTGTCTCCATATGCAGCGCTGGGGAAGAGCGGGAGGAGGAATCCGGTTCCTCCAGCAGCGTGGCAGAAGGATGGTGGTGCCACCCACAGCAGCAGGTGGTGGCTGCCAGCTGGGGGGACGATGCTGGGAGACCCCACTTGCTTGCTCCGGCTTAGTCAAGATTATTTTCTGTCCATGCTTGCTGTGTGCTGTTTTGCTCTGAAGCTGCTTATGCAAAGCGTTCAATAAATACCCCCTGAAACGTGGAAGAGATGAACAAGGTAATGTGAAGAATAATGAAATGTCCCTCAGCCTCTGGGGAAGCAGTATTGACCAGCCATGGAGAGAGCTCGTAATGAGGCCCACTTTACCCAGAGAGAACAGTAATAGCCTTCTCTTTTGCAGCCCCCCCCGCCTTGCCATCCCTGTAAATTGTGTTTGCTCAAGGAAATTATTTGTGCAGGAAAGGAGCCAGGCAGCAAGTGCAGACTGGAGGAGCTGGTGTGGAGGGAAGGAGAAAGGCAGGGAGGAGAGTCATGGGCCAGATGTGGCTCCCCAAGGTCAGTCACTGTCGCAGACAAGGCCTGCTGTGTAAAATGCCCCTCTGGACCCTGCTGGCCCAGGATCCTAGGGGCAGGAGACTTTGGGAGTGTGGGAGCCACAGCTGGAAGCGGGGGGATCCTGTGCTCAGTGAGTGCAACCCTTGTCCCAAACGTGTTTTCCCCTTGCCTCACCCACGTCTCTCTGTCCAAACCTCTGTTCTTTGTGCAGGGGGTGTGAGCTCTGCACCAGTCCCACTCTGCCCTGACAATTACCCCAGCTCCTGAGCGATGCCCCTGCCCCCAGCCCCTGCTCTGCTGCGGGAGGCTCGCAGGATGCCTCTGGATTCAGCGTACTTGCACGGTGGATTAACTGGCCCCTCTCCTCTGGCCCCTTTACCCACCTCTGTCTGCTGTGGAGATCCCCTGAGCCGTGGCAGAGCATCCGGCAGAGACTGCGTTTCTGGGCAAAGTCCCAACAGGAGTGTAACCCAGATAAACTGCGTGCTCAGCAACAGGGCTGCAGTTTCCCACCCGCAGCGGCTCTTGTTTTCTAGCCCATGACCCAGGCTTCCCAGCGGCTTCTCCTGCACCACAGCATCTCTCATTTCAGCAGTTGCAGAGATTTCTAGAGCACACCATCTGCTCACCTGATTTTAACTGTGCTATCTGCTCAAGGCAGCATCCTGTCTGCCTTAACCTTCATTGCGTTATCCCTGTCCCTTCCATTCCTCATTTCCATTCCTTGCCCTCTTGTTATCTGGGGAGGCAACAGGTCTCTGTCACTTTGCCTCGCTGTTCTTCCTATTCGTTTCTCTGCCTTTTACTGTCAGAGCTTCCTTTGTCCGCTCCCTCCTTGAGCAGCATCCCAGTTGGGACCAGCATCTCATTAGACTGCAATTCCCTTTGCCTTGGTCTGGTGTACAAAGTGCCAGAACATCTCAAATTGAGCTGGGACTCTTGTCTCACAGACAGCAAGGTCACTGCAATCCAAGGAGCTCCTAAGCATGTGTGTATATGATGCGGCCCACATTCACACAGTGCAAAAGGTAGCTCTGCAAACTTCAGAGCTATCTGAGTCCTTAAGCTGGTGCACGTGAGCACCCACACACTGCATCATTTGTTTGACGGATGGAGGGGGAATAAGGGTTTATTTTTATTATCATTATTATTGTATCATTTATTTCGTCAGTGATGTCCAGAGGAAAGACTCCTTCCTGCCTCCGTGGCAGGTGAGAGCAGGGTGCAGAGGAAAGCAGCAGACACTGGAGAGCTGAGATAAGGCAGGAACCTGCTAAGCGCGGCTGGGAGATGTGAGACTTGAGTGTGTGGTGGACCAGAGACACATGGTGGTGTGGTCTGCCCCGGGTGGGTTTCTTCTTCCCCACTACACTCTGATGTGGTCCAGTATATGGTCAATCCAGACTGGGGTTTTCAAAACTTTGTGCTGTCCTCTGTGGTCTCACATCGGCCCTTGGGACAAGGTGATTCTCCCCCTGAGCTGTGGACAGCCTCATGCTGGCACCCTCAGGGGATGTCCATCTCCCCCCTCCAGGCAGGGAACAGAGGGGTTAGGTTTCACAGTGCCCTGAGGAAAATGCTCTGGAAGCTGTCAGCCTAAAGCAAATTGGAAGAGCCCCCCTACTGAGTTCAATCTCTTGATTAAAGCAGCAGCTGATCTTATTGTCATTCCTAACAGATCAGTGCTGAGTTTTCCAAGGCTGCTGCTGAGCCCATTGTTAGCTTGGCTGGTTGCAATGATCTGAATTTATCCTAAGGGTTTTTGTTTTTTTTTTTTGTTTTTCTTCTGGTTTTGGGCCTGCTCAGAAAAGAACTTTCTCATTTTGTGTTCATTGGGGTTTCACATGGAGGAACCTGCCAACCTGGCAAAAAACCTTTGGTCATGAGTTGCTGAGGGATGCTGAAGCAAATCAAATTAACCAAACTCCATGAAATCAGAAAAAGCTAAGCTAGGGCCAAACCAGACCAGATTCAAACAGGCCCTATCAGACCAGCCAGAGACCTACCTTGACTTGAGCAGACCAGACCAGACATATTTGGGCTAATATTTGAGTTGAGTGGAATAGAAAGGCCTTTGGGCAGGGGAATAGAAAGGCATTTTCTTTCCTGCTTCCACTGGCTCCAGGAGGAGCCCTGCTCTGCTTTCCCCGGGATGTGGGCCTTCTGCTCAAGTGCGGAGCTTCCTAAGGTGAGAGAGCTACTTAGAAAGCTTGCCACAATGCCACAGCATTTCAGGGGGGGACCACTTTTCTTTCTGTAGGCAGAAAAAAGGCCCTGTAGTAAAAGCCAAATGAAAGCAGAGTCTCATCCTAACCCATTATTTACTGCCTTAGGAATCTCTGGAAACAACATGGGAAATGGTACCCATCGGTATCACAGCACTGACGGTGACTTTTCTGCTATGGTCGATGCCAGGTGCTAACCTTGATTCCCTCCTACCTAGAGGTGACACACAGCCCTGATCTAAATGAAGGGGTTAGAAGCTATGTGCCTGTGCCATATGATCACAATCAGCAGCACCCACTCATGGCCTTGATGCTCTCCACACGATGAGGTACCCAACGGCAATCCCAAGCAGGAACAGTGAGTGTTAAATGGAACAGCTCTCTGGAGATGGGGTATTTACCAGGCTGTCATTATCCATTGAAGTCCCTTATGATTTTTTTCCCATAAAAGCAAGGAAACAAACAACCGACCCAGCAGAAATAGTTTTCTGCAGTCTCAACAGTTAGGATAAAATCTTTGTTTTTAGACCCTCTCTTCTTCCCCGTGCTTCAAGTTGAGCTTGTTACTTTCCCCAGCTAATTAGCATGCAGCCTGCAGGTTCCACAGCATCAGCTAAATATAAACCATCCTTTTATTTTTTCCTTTTGTTTGAGGGCTGTTGACAGAGCTTTTTGTTCACTTGAAAGGTAGAGGATTAGCCATGTGAGGTTCATTCCTCATGTTTGTCTCCTGTCATCAGAGGACAGTGGGTCCCATCCATTAGCCAGGCGCACGTCCAAGGCAGTGCATTGGGCAAGGCTTCAGACAGGACAATGTCACAGCCAGACCCAAGGGAGTGAGCTCCTGGGCTCTGACTTGGCCACAGACTAGTGCTGAGGACAGGAGCTCAGCTCTCGTCAGTCCTGGTTTTCTTCCCTGTCTCTTGACTGTACAGAGAAGTTACCTCCCTTCAGTGTGCTTCGTGTTCTCCACGGGGCGTTTTGGGAACAATCCTGCTTGGGAAGAAGAGTAGCTGAGGTCTACGAATAGGAGAGTTGCAGGGGGGTTGATCCCAGTCATCAACCTTTTGATTTAACCAGCTGGTACCTGTAAAATTCTATGAGATTTCCTAAGAAATGAGCCTCTAGCAGACACGGGGCAATGATACGTGTCCTCTCCATGTGCTTTCCAGGCTTCTACTAACAGAGCTGGCCCCTGTATCTGGCTTGTCTGCCAGTTTGTAATGCTTTAGGAACAATGACATTCCAGACTGAGGAAGGATGAATGCAGCCTCTGATGTTAATTTCTCATCATTTGGTGCCCCCTGTGTCCTTTTTATACCCATTAGGAGGACAGGGTGACATTAAGGGAGCCACAGACTGCATTTCAAAGCCTAAGGGATCCCATCTTGGCTGAACTGTAGCTGACATTTCACCCACCCTGGGCTTTAATGTGCAGCGAAGACCCTCTGGGCATGATACACAACCGTTTTATAGAGCACTGAAACAGAGCATTCTCCAGCTGGGATAATAAAGGAGGGGATTTTTTTTTTCAATGGCTCCTGTTGGAACACGTTATGAAACCCTTTGTGAGAGGCTTTAAAGAGTGCCTTTAAAATTAATTCAAATGGAGTGAGACTTGGCAGAGATTGAAGTGGAAGAAGAAGGTGGGGGATGGAGAACCTCCAAACCAAGGGAAATAATTCCTGGAGCACGAAGAAAGCTGTCTGCAGGATTAGATCTCTTTCCTCCTCCCAACCCACAAAGCAGGTGGCAAGACTCAGATTTCCCTCCCCGAAGTTGGCACACAGTTGGCCAGTTTAGCACCGAGTCATTGGTCTGGCTTGGTCTGGTTGGTCCCAGCACACACTCACTACCCACCAACCACAAACAGCTTGGTGTGGACCCTTGGGGTGACCAGGTGATTTGGCTCTGGTGTGATCCCAACAGAATGTCCCTTTGGGCCTACACCATCTCTGCAGCCGAAAGGTTCCCAGTCACATCCATCCCACTCTACTGGCAAGGCTCCTACTTATTTCTTTGTTTCCTGTGGGAGGTGGAAACAAACACTGCCACCCCTTATAACATCTGTCCTTCTCCTCTCTAGGGCTGTCTCTCTACTTCTCTCCTTTTCTACCCAGTTCCACTTACCTCCTGTCTGTGTCCAGCATCACCAGTGATTTCAGCATGGAGAAGAAAGTTAAAAAATGGAAAAGACCCCCCTTCCCAGCATGCACAGTTTTGTAGGAATTTATAAAACCAGGGAGTCTGAATCTATCAGTTCAAGAGGAAAGACCTTCACCCTGTTGAGCTGATACCTCACCTTGCCTGTGTCCTGCTTGCTGTTACTTCATCCCAGCAAGCCCAGAAAGCTGGGCAGTCCACCTTGCATCCCAGTCCCCTGCTGCTGACCCGGGGCTGTGCTGCCCTCGGATGAGGACGACAAGGGATGAGGGACAAGCCATCTGCTGAGGGGACAGCATCATCAGCAGGCACGAGACAGGGACTTCTGTCCCAGAGGTTTGTCTGACTGGCAGCCAGGGCTGTTTTATGTCCAGAAATCAGTAGGTCAGTGCTCAAAGTGTTAAGACTGGTAGAGCCAGGGCTGACGTGTTAGAGCCTTTCTGGTGCCTCGTGGTTCTGCTGGGGAGCCTGGTGAAAGAGAAAGCAGGTGCTTTCTGGTAAAGACTTGTTTTCTGAGTCAGATTAAAGAGTTACTATAAGGAGTAAGCGGATGAGCATGGGAATCTGTATGGAAAGGTCTCTCCTACATGTTGAAGTCTTCTTCAGAGGGAAGAAATAAAAATTAGTCCGGAACTGAAGCACAAGAGAGCTGGAGCCTGCTTTGGTCTTGGGAGAGGGAGGGAGTAAGGGCATAGTGTTTGGGGATCCCCATGGCCTGCCAGCGAAGCCTTACGGTGCAGTACAGGTCTTGTGTCATCTCTGGGCTTTCCAACAGCACATCTCTGGTACTCAAAACGAAAGAGAAGGTAGAAATCCTATAGCTTGACCGCTAGCCTGACTCTGCCATCTTTTCCCTAAACCCAGCCTCAGTGCTGCACTAGCCACGAGTTTCAAAACCTCGATTCCTCTGTGCCTGCTCCAAAGTTGATCCGTATGTTAACTGTGCAAGCTGGGGTTTTCAAAGCTGGAAACATGCCTTGGGCTGTTTTAATGTTTCATCTAAAGTGGGTCATTCATTTCTGAGGAGAAGATTAGGGAAAAAACAAACACTGCTGCTTTGACCACACTGAACAAAATTCTGACAGATGGGTGGTTGGAAAGTGCAAGCTTATATGTTGGAGACAGGAATCGATGTTTGTAAAATACCACTCAGCCTAACTAGAGCTGCCCCAGTGAAAAGCCATGCATCTTTGAAAACTCCCCAGCCCATCTATTTTCTGTAGAGACCAGTTGCAGCTGGACCTCTCTGTCCTCCGAAGCGCTTCTGTATGCTGAGCTTGCTCTGCCTTCCCATGGCGCCTGCAGTCCAATTTGACAGCACTTCCAACATCTACAGGGTGATTTTTTTGGTGCAGCTGTTTTTCTGTTGTATCGTGGTAGTTTTCAGTCCACAAAGCATCCTACCACACTACTGCTAAAAGATCTCTCCCCACCTCACTGTGCTCAGGAGGAGTCTCCCCTGGGAGTGCGGGTGGGTGAGGTAAGGCAGGAGGTGGCTCCCTCTCCAAGAGCTGCCCTGGCTGCTGCACATGGCCAATGTGGGGAAGGAGTAAATCAGGGGAATGCCAAAAGCAGAAGGATGATCTCATGCTGCCCACCCCAAGGGACCTGATTTCTTCCTGTGTCACTGAGCTCCTTGCTGTCAGGGGAAAGGTTGCATAAGGGAGGGCAACCAAGTTGCTCATTGGGAACAACTTGTTCCTCCTTTTCTCAGTAATGAGCCTGATCTGTGCTGTCCATTATAACCAGGTGGACTCATGCTTCAAACACACAAAATCCCATGTAAACTCTGAAGAATCAGTCTTTAAGATCTTTGCAAATCTAGCATCCCAAATTAATGATAATTTTGAATGAATTTGGCTTTGTTTCCATCCCTCAATTCATCAGGTTTGAAGATAATAAAACCATGCGATTCAACAGGGAAAGTGCTGATGAACAATTCATTAATACCTGTAGCACTTCATTAATACCTGTGGCACTCAAACGCTGTCATGAGCAGAGCTTAGAAAAGGCTTTGAGGAAGGGCTTTGTCCCCTGCTGAAGGCTGTGAATGAGCTGGAGACAGAGAGGCTGAGGCAAAACTGGAGGGATTGGAGCAATGGGAATCAATGTGAGCAGAGGGAAAAGACTACCTGTCATTGTGATCCTTCAGTCTGGAAACCTTCTCCTTGATCCCTCTGAGGAGAGAAGGCATGGGAGTACTCATCTTGGGGTGCTTGGTGATAGGACTGGAAGGATGCTGAGGAACAACCATGCCCTGGTACCCAGGAATGGACCAGACAGGGCTAAATTGGTCTTCTCCATCACAGCATCCTGTCCTGTAATTCCCTCCTAGAAAGGCATGGAGAGAAGAGATAAATGGCCCTCCTGGAGGGAATGCAGTGTTAAAAAAGGAACTCCACTGAGCCCTGGCTCTGCTCTGCATGCCAGGCTGCAAGGCAGCACAATGTCAGCTAAAACACCTCTCGCCATGCCACTGGCCCCCATTGCTCCTGCTCCTTGTCCTCCCCACACCCTGGCGATGGACTGAGAGCAGTCTGCTTGTGCTATCAGCCCAAATGCAACTAGGAAAGGAAGAGCATGTGTTAAATATTAAGTGGCATATAGCCATTAAGCACTTTTGAGACATTTCAGCTTGGGTGTAAAAAGTTACTGAACTGCCAATCAGTGGATTACCTGCCAAACGGTAGTTTACATCAACAGAGTGGGTTATACGTTTGTGCACACAATGCAAGGCAAAATCATCCCCGGAGCTCTGCTCCTCAGATGGGCTCTCCCCTTCTGTTTCTGATCCTCCCCCTAGACAGTTTTCTCAACCCCCAACAGTCTCTGTCTTTTCCCTTAGTGCCTTGAGATGGTAAGATATTGAAGGGTTTAATTTCAGATATTGACACTGCAAAAGGTTAGGAGTTTTCTGGGAGGTGACTCACATATGCAAAAAAAGAACAGGGTGGTTTGGTTATAATGGGGTGGTTCTCCAGCTGCTGGGCAATTCAAAGCATCTGACATACTTCTTCGTATGGCACAGCGGTAATATGAGCTCCCCCTGTCCCACTTTGGTAAGTCCATTACTTATCAAAGAGATCAAGGTGAGCTAAGTGATGGGAATAACCCATCTGGAGGGTTGGATGGAGGTAATGCACATCCTCAGGTGATCCAAGTGTCTGAACCCAGGTGACTCTGACTTCTTCCATGATACATGGTGCGGTTGACACGCCTGAGGGACAGGATGTCATCCAAAGGGACCTGGACAGGCTGGAGGGGTGGGCCTGTGCAAACCTCATGACGTTCAACAAGGCCAAGTGCAAGGTCCTGCACTTGGGTCGAGGCAACCCCCGATATCAATACAGGCTGGGGAATGAAGGGATTGAGAGCAGCCCTGCGGAGAAGGAGTTGCGGGTACTGGTGGAAGAAAAGCTGGACATGAGCCAACAATGTGCGCTTGCAGCCCAGAAGGCCAACCGTATCCTGGGCTGCATCAAAAGAAGCATGGCCAGCAGGTCGAGGGAGGTGATTCTGCCCCTCTACTCTGCTCTGGTGAGACCCCACCTGGAGTACTGCGTCCAGCTCTGGAGCCCTCAACACAAGGACATGGACCTGTTGGAGCGGGTCCAGAAGAGGGTCACAAAAATGATCCGAGGGCTGGAACACCTCTCCTACGAGGACAGGCTGAGAGAGTTGGGGCTGTTCAGCCTGGAGAAGAGAAGGCTGCGGGGAGACCTTCTTGCGGCCTTTCAGTACTTAAAGGGGGCCTATAGGAAAGATGGGGACAGTCTTTTTAGCAAGGCCTGTGGTGACAGGACAAGGGGTAATGGTTTTAAACTAAAGGAGGGGAGATTTAGGCTAGATATAAGGAAGAAATTTTTTACACTGAGGGTGGTGAAGCACTGGAACAGGTTGCCCAGAGAGGTAGTGGAGGCCCCATCCCTGGAAACATTCAAGGTCAGGTTGGACGGGGCTCTGAGCAACCTGATCTAGTTGAAGATGTCCCTGCTCACTGCAGGGGGGTTGGACTAGATGACCTCTAAAGGTCCCTTCCAACCCAAAGCGTTCTATGATTCTATGATTCTATGATATCACCAGAAACATCAGGACACGGATCTGCAAGTGTCTCTTGACTGTGTTAGCTCTTGGTGGACAGCCTAGCTCACTCAAGCAGTGAGCTACTACTTTGCACCAGGTCAGAAGTTACCTGCTTGGGAGAGAAGTATGCTTTGCAATAACCTGAGCTGTTTGAGCTAAAATTTGATCAAGAAGGTGCCACAGCAATGGGGTTTTCCACTGCAAAGCTCCAATTTATTGAAACCCAGAGTGTGTAGCAATAAGAGCTGACTTCAGTGAATGGGAAAAAAATATATGGCAAGAGTATACATTTATAGGGGAAGAAAAGTTCCCAGGTTGTCAAAAACATGATGAAATATTTGGGGCTTTCAGTTTACAGCAGCTTTCCTTTCTTGAAATGTTAGTTAATTCATACGTAGAAGAAGGAAAAAAAAAGCCATAAAAGCTCTAAAGGTTGAAGAGGCTGTACGAGTAAAGGTCTGTAGCCTTGGAGCTGTTGGAGAGGCATGCTCGCCGCATGAGAGCCACACTGTCTGGCAGGGGAGCGATGTCTCCCATCTCCTCCTTGGAGCACCAGGGCAGGCTCCCAGCCCCAGAGCGGCAGCCAGCTGCTGGCCAAGGGCTTCTCCTGGGCCCCCTCCTTCCAAAGGGCCATTTGGCAGGGAAAGGACATTGCCACTGGGCAAAGGGAAAGATGCTGAGGCTTCCTTCCCTGCTTCTTTCCCCTCCCGAGCCACAGCTGGATCCGTCCCTCTCCCTCTCAGGCTGAGGGGAGGAGAGAGGGGAAGACATGCCGGCAGGGATGTAACCCTCGATAAATGCCATGGTGCAGCCAGCGTGAAATGAAGAAATATTGCTCCTGGTAAATATTTATTTTATATCAGAAATTAGCATACCAAATGTAATTAAAAACAACTTTATGTGCACATCCCTCCCCCCCAAGTCTGTCAAATGACATCTTAGAATAACTAGTCATAAAGAATGTGGCCTAATTAGCAAGCATCCCAGCCTACTGTTGCTGTTTGATAATTACCCTACAATGAGCTTCTGAAATTAGGATTTCATTCCCCCTCTCTGCCCTTCTCCAGCCAAAGCCAGCGCTGGCTGGTTTTCCTGCTCTCCGCTTTTATTTTACCTTTCTCCTGGTGAATACCTGAGCGCCTACACGCCAGGGCCACCCTCAAAATCCCTCGCTTTGCTGAGCTGGGGATCTGTGAGTGACACCTGTCAGCAGAGTACCTCCATCACACAGGGCGGTTTTTGGAAGGAAGGTGCTGGGGTTTCACCTGTGCTCCTCGGCTCCTCGTCCGGGTGACTGGGAGCTTGGCTGGGGCCAGAAGAGCAAGGGGAAGGGAGAGTGGGATGGGGGGGAGACAGGAGGAAGGTGTAGGGAGGAGCAATTAGAAAGGTCTTCATCCCGATCTGGCGTGTGGCTACTTAATTGCTTATCCTGGGGCTGCTTGGGGAGTGCCGGCATGCGGTGAGCCTGCTGCCTCCCTACACCAGGGCGTGTGTGAGATAAAAACCGGTTTTAAAGAGGGCTTACAAGTCTTAAATCCATCAGAAATGACCCATCAGTGGCAGAAAAAAAAAGAAAAAGAACCAGATGGTGCCTTGTGAAAACCTTTCTCCTTTTGTTGCTAGAGTAAAACCAAGGCTGCCTTCCCCAGCCCCACTCAGGCTCTGAGATGAAGGCGAGGGGCTGCCGGCTGCTGGGAGCCCGGGGTTTGGGGGCATAAGTGGCTCATTTTCTCCTCCTGAGATTTTGGACTATCCCCTTGTGACCCCTGCTGCTCGTGCTCACATGCAGCCCTGTCTCACCCCGGCCCCTTCCTTGCACATCCGTGCCCCCCAAGAAGCATCCACAGCCCCTGGGGCAGGTCCTCAGGAGACCTAGCAGGGACTCACCACCTGCCTCAGACACCTCCAATCTGCCTGTCTCTGCCCGAATGAGCCCCTTCCTCTCCTTCTCCCTAGGGGAGAGGACAAGGTGCTTTTAGGACCTGATTTGTCTGACTTATTTTAGACATTGACTTTAACATGAGACAAATTACGTCATGGAAGAGTCTGTTTTCTTCACTGACTAAGCAGGGACCCCAGGGTGACTTGCTCAGATTAAAAAAAACAATAGTGAAATGAATCCCATTCTGAGATCTTGTTTTCCCACAAATAGAGGCTATCCAAGACAAAGCAGAGGAGAGGGGTAGCTCGTATTAAAGAACAACAGAATTAACCATAATGGGAAGCATTTCCCAAGAGGCTTTTCAAAAGAGGCTTTTCATCAGCACACAAGAGAGGCACTGGCTTTGTCTGGCTTTGTCTGGGATGCTTTAGCAAGAGGAATGAGGGCACAAAGAGCTGAAATTTTGGAGAGAGCAGTGGCCGAAAGGGTCACACTGGAGCTGAGTTCCCTGGAAATCCAGAAGCGATGCTGAGGCACCCTCAGCTCCATTGGCACACTGGTGGTTTTGGTAGCTTGGTTGGGAGGGGGAGGTGTAAGGGAACCAGGGGCTTTGGGGGGCAACCTTGTGCATGTCTGGAAAGAACAGGTCTATTCAAGCCATCCTGCTATCTCTTAAGGGCAAAAGAAAAGCTTTGTCTTACCCACCCCTTCCATCCCACGTGGGACCAGAGACCTCAGATCCTAGTGTTGGTCACTTGCCAGTGGTGTGTGCCTTGGGTACAGTGACCGGCACACTGGGAGGTCAGCTCAGTGGGAGCTGGGAAGAGAAGCTGTGATGAGTTTGCTGGGTCTGCAAATGAGGAGGAGCTTTGAGCAGATACACCGCAGTAGGGGCCCTGACCCTCCTTGTTGCCTGCCAATGCTGAGTCTTGTTTGGGATGAAGTTTGAAACCGGGTTTGGTGTGCCCAGAGATGGGTCCCCAGCCAGACCCTGCCCTGCCTGGGGCACGCTGGAGCTGTTGCATGTTTCCAGCCTTGGGGTCGGCTCTGAGGCTGGGCTCTGAAGGGCTGTAGGTGCCATGAGGGACGTGAAAAGCACCATGCTGCTGGTGGGCTGAGACGTGCTGGCAGCCAGAAGGAGGGTGGAGGGCAGGAAGAGAGGGGAAGGGACCTGGCTGGCTTAGAAAAGCCTTCCTGAGGCTCTGCAGTAGCCTCTGTCCCTGTGCTGGCGGTTCTCCCAACTTTATGGAGACCTCCTCCGCTGCTTGGAGAGGGCAGAGAGGATCTCCATGCAGACATTGCAAATGCAGCAGCCCCAGGCACTGGTTTCCTAATTGCTGTGCATGGCTCAGTCCTCTTGGGGATCCAGCAAGGAGGGCTATTGAAGATAAAGAAGGCTGGTGTTTCATTTAAGTCATTAGAGAGCTCCTCAGGGAGCTGGAGGGGAGACAAAGTGAGAGGGATGGAGGGGGAGAGGGAGGGTGAGGCAGCAGGAGAGGAGGGGAGGGAGGAGACAAGGAGGGAGTGAAGGAAGCTGTGGGTGAAACAGGGTCAAAATACAGTGAAAGTATCCGGAAAGAAGGAAAAGAGAAAGGGAGAGAGAAGGGACCGTGGGTGAGGGAGATGGGGGTGGTGGAGGACAGATACCCCCTGTGTCAGAGGATGAGGAAAAAGACCTGGTGCTTACCAAGAGCAAGGAGCAGGAGCACTGCAAGCCCCTTCCCCGGCGTGTGCTGTGCTGGGACCCTGCAGCCGCCCGCTTCTTCCACCCCTCTTCCCTCCCTTTCACCCTGCTCTTTGTGCCACCTCCCCAGTCGTTCCTCTCCCCCCAGTTCCCCCCTCTGCAGCCATCTCCCTCCTCTGGCTTGGGCAGCATCAGGCAGATTTTTAATCTGGGATTTTTTAAATTTTAATTTCTGACAGCAGTGAGAGCAGCACGTAGCCTCCTTCACCCACTCTTTCTTTTCCTTTCTTTTTTCTTTCTTTTCCTTTTTTTTTGTTTTCCTTTTTTTTCCTTTTCCTTTTTAATTGTTTTCTTCCTTTTCTTTTTCTTTCTTTGCCTTCCTTTCTTCCTTCCTGCCTTCTTTCCTTCTCTGTCTCTCTCTCTCTCTCTGTGTCTCTCCCTGCTTTGGGACTCCTAAGCCCTTCTCCATCTCCTGCCTCCCCCGCTTGCAGAGCAGGGGAAGGAGCCGACCAGCAGCCGGGTGAGCTCAGCATCGCAGGCTCTACTCTCAGGAACTTCTAATTGGAAACGGTTGGCTTGTTTTCTTTGGAAATATTTTCTGGTTTAAAAAATGACCCTTTTCTATACACTTTTTTTTGGGGTAGCAGATTGTTGTTTCTGTCAAACATTATGTTTTGTAGATGGAAGAAAATAGCAAATATGTATAACAAATACGTACTCTCTTTTCTTCCCCTTTTTCCACATGGGTAAAAAGAGAGACAGCTCAACAAAAATGACACGTCTGAAAAAGTGAAGTATTTTCATGGATTATTTTGAAGAAAGTGATTTTTTATTGTGGTTCCAGAGCAAAAAAAAAAAAAAAAAGACCGTTTTGATGAATTCTGCTGACGTTCTGAGTAGACAAAGAGAAATATCCTCACTATAGCTATATCACTGCTGTCTTGCAGCAGGGGAAGCCGAGGCACAGACAGCTTCAAGGGTTGGCTCAAAGGCAAGCTGTGAGTCTGTAGGAGAGCCAGGCACCGATCCTGGCTTGCAGGCAGTGCCATACCTGAATGTCTTCCCTGCTGGCCATGAATCCCATCTTAGCAGCTCACCAGCTCTGCACGGGGCAGAGGAGAACACGGTTCTTGCTTCCCCTGAGGATGGGGAAATGGGAGAGGGGCTGGATTAACCTTGTCAGCCATGGCTAGTTGCCTTACAGACAATTATCTCCTTCCAGTTTAAAGTGCACCGTGCTTTTTCCCTGCTACACGCAGTATATTTGCACTTCACCTACTCCGGGTGCGTTCCACACTGGTGCCGGCTGCACGCTTGTGCTCAGGGCAGTGGGCACACCAGGTAAGAGCTGTGCACCAGGGATGTTCCTGCAAACGAGACAGCCAGGGAGGAACGGGAAGAAGATTTAATTGCTGGAGCTCAGGATGTTTTCCAGAACCTGCAACACGGACTTTCTCAAACACGGGATGCATCAAACCTAATTGCTCTCCAGGCTGGCCTGCTCCTTAATTAGAAAGTGTTTTAAAGCCCCATGTCAACTCCCTGCTGATAAAACCGCCTTGCAGTATGAAATGAGAACCAGCTGCCCCAGCACCCTGCGGCACTGCCCGGACCGAGGCAGGAGCACAGGGTGCCCGGTCCTCTGCCTGCAGAGAAACCCCACAGGGCTGCGGCATTGTGGGGTTCAAGGGTGCCCTCTGCCTCTGCCCCCCGCCCCCCCTTCCCTCAGCCTGTTTCCAAACAGGACTGTCCTACAGGATGTGTTTGCTTCCCTGGGAATGAAATCCCCTGGATAGAAATCCCAGTTCAGTGAGGATACAAGGAGCTGTCATGGGTTCCGTCTTGAGGCTGGACAAAACGAGAGCAGCAAGGGGCAAGCAGGGGAGATGCTCCCTGGCTCTCCCTGGCGTGGGATGCCGCTGCATCAGCCCTCCTGTCTGAGCTGGTCCAAGCTGTGGCACATCCATGGGAAAGAGAGGAAGCAAATAGTCCTCAGCGCAGCCTCCGGCCTCTGAATGTGTCCCCCTCCCCTGCCTTTCCCTGCTTCCCTGTTGTCATTTCCCACGTGGCTGGCTCCACAAACATCTTAATTTCATGCCTGCTTGTCAGGGCTGCTTTGCGAAACATCTGAATGACATTAGCACAGTTTAAGAGTGTGACAGACTGAGGAGCAGCAGCCTCCTGTGATCGCCTATTCCAGATGGTTAAGTGACAAATCTCACTTCTGATATCTTAACTAGAGAGGTGCAGCAGGCAAATGTCCCCAGAGAACACTAACACCCCCCACCCCCGCCAGCTCTGAGCCTTTGCTGGGACCAGGCAGTGGTTAATCCAGACGGAAGGAGACATGCAGCAGATGCCATGTTCTTCAGGGACCCCAGAAAGATTTTCCCCTCCCTCTGACTTGTTGCTGTCTCATCTCAATTACGTGCACAGCCATAAACAGCTCAGGCAGACCCAGTGCTTGTTCCTGCAAGCATCTTTTGCCCAGCGACTCTTCTCACTAGGGTGATACTCCATCACATTACCTTTGAATCGTATTTGCAGTTTCACAGGCATGCTTCAAGCCCCAAACCATCACACGTTTTGGGGAAGAAACTCTGCATTGACGCCAATAGTGAAAGGCAAGCATTGCTGGGGGGAAGTTTAGAATCAAAACTTGCTCTGTGTGTGTGTGTGTAAGGAAAATGTAGTAGAGACTGGTGAAGCCCCTTACTCAGGGTGACACTGCAAGCTGCTTGCATCTCGACTGCCTTGCTGAGTGCAGCTTTGCTCTCCAGTACAACCCCTCCTGGGTCGTGTCTAGTTCCTGGACCACTCCTTACATTAGTGTAAGAGTCTCCTACTACTGTTACCCCTGGGAGTGAGCGAAATGCATTGTAGACTGGTGCTTACAGGTTCAAACTCTGCTAGCAAGTAAAGCTAGAAGTTTCTGGGTCAGCGCAGGTAATATTGTGTGTCTGCGTGTGGTTTTTATGGATTGCTATTCTACCTCTTGAAATGCAGCTGCCCCCAGCTTGGAGCACAGCAGCTGGTTGGACGGGACAGGACAGGAGGTGGTAGGGAAGGAAGTGAAGCGAAATACTCTAAAACTGGGGAATGGTACTTAAGGATCACCTGCAGTTGGGGTTTTGTCCTTCCTCTGCAGTATAGCACCGTTACAAGACTTCTAGTGAATAACCTATGTAAAATGCTTCCTTTTGTCCATGCAATTTAATGTGAGTTTCCCATCCTGGCTCGGGATCTGGATCCTGAGACGATGGTGTCCTTTCTCATTCTGTAGCAGCAAATGTATTCTGGGTCTGCAGGCCACAGCAAGTATAACACGCAAGGTAAATATTGAGAGGCTATGTCCTTCTATGCTCCCAGTGCTGTTCCCATTGCTATAGTTACAGCCATGTGGGTGTTTGCTTGGTAAATGCCCGCTCCTCCCCTACCTACCATCTATTCCCCAGCTCAGACACCCAAGGGACAGAGGCTCACAGAGCTTTTGCTGCCCTCTCACCTGGCTTGCTTGTGTCAATGACCTGGGCAGGGAGCTGAGCAGCTTTACTAGCGCTCAAACAGGGAAAATTGTCCATCCTTCCTGCCCTGACGCAGCCTCCCAGCCCTGAAGCGAGGGTTCCCTGCCTCCCGGAGCGAGAAGCTGAAGTCATTGGCAATAGGTCTGGGAGGTGGGAATGAAAGGCAACGGCTGATCAGAAAATAAAAACAGAGAGTCCGGGGAGAGGAAGTAAATCTGGCTTTTACCCATCTTACATAAAATAGCAGCAACCTGGTAGTTAGATAATTGTTTTTGTAAAATGCTTGGATTTCAATGTAATGGTTGAAGGTTTCCTGGTGATGCCACGTGAATAAATTTGGAGTCTGTGCAGGTACTGCTCTCCTCTCGGTGAGACATTTGCTTTTGGTGGCAGGTGACTCACAACTGCAACCAATGCTCTGGACTGCGCTTGCAGTCAGCTACTGCAGTCCGGAGGCAACTCTGACTTGCAGACTCCTGAGAAACGCTCGCAGGAAGCATCCATCAGCATCCTGGTCCCTGCCTGCCTTCCTCCTGCTGTGTTGGAGCACATCTGTTACCTGAGAAATATCCCCTGAGCCTCTTTGAAATAGAAATACATGGGAATTAGTATATGCTGCTGTTGAAACCCTATCTTCTGCCCTCTGCAGATGGGAGGCAGAAATGGGGTTGGATCCAGCTAGGATTACTCTGGATGGTTGAAATGATTCCCAGGCTGGTCCCAGAAGAATGACAGGCAGAAGAAAGGGTGCAGGGGGAACAGACCTCTAAAACCAACCTTGCCAGTGGAGAAATGTTTCAAGTTACACCCTCAGAGAAGAACGGAGACATTCGAGGGCCCAAGGAAGGTGGCCTGGCCTGATTCAGTTCCTTTGAGAGGCTCTGGACATGAGGAATCACCTGCCCCAGCCTCCACTGGTAGATGGTGCTGCCCATCACCTCCACCCACTGCCTCCCTCCCCAGCGATCCTGGAGGGAAGTGACAGGCAGAGCTAAGTGGAACCTGCGGGACTCGGGAAGACAGCAGCAAAGTCCCCAGCCATGAGTAAACTGTGCATTTCTCAGCACTTTTAATCTCCTTATTATGGTAATGGGCTAATAACTGATTGTGTAGTTAAAATGGAATTTGACACCAGGGCTGCAGCTTCTCTGACTTCAGAGAGATGCTGCAGTAAACAACCTGGTAAAGAGCTATAAGAGCTGATGTTCTGCTTCAAACCTGTGCTAATGGGAGTCTGAAGTGCAAGAGAATAAAGGGAAGCTGAATTTATGTGGATAGATGCATCAAATGGCCCTGGATAAATAAAGCATTTCTTGGCCCAGAAAGGGGATGCTAAGAGAGGTCACACTGTGGGTGGAGATGAAAAGGCATGGGAGATACAGATGCTCTGTGAATAAAAGACTCTGGGGCCACTGGCTGCAGTGTACAGCGTCTGCACATTCCTGCTGCAGTGGATGTATGCATAGCCTCAAGAGGCAACTGGCCTAGCTGACACTGATGGTCCCATCATCTGCTTACCCCTGCAACAACACATCACCTTCTCCTGACATGGTTCCTCTTGGCCCAGCTGATCAGCCCGTGGTTTAACTGCACTTCAGCCTTTTCCTTCTGCTGTTTTATTAATTCCTGGCTGCTGTTTTCATATTGTCTACTATATTGCCTGCCACTGAGGTCTGGAGTGGCCCAGCATGTTGGCTAAGCATTTGCCCTCCATGGATTTCCCTTGAATTTTCAAAGTGTTTGGGAACTTAGCTCTATCGCTTCACCCGGTCTGACAGCTTTGCTCCTATCCTATCCTATCCTGTCCTGTCCTGTCCTGTCCTCTCCCATCCCATCCTGTCCTGGCCCGTTGCGTCCCATCCCATCGCAGATCCCCCTTTTCATTGTAAGAATTTTCCAGCAAAGCACAGTACAATGACTAATGTCCGTGGCGTGTGGTTTGTTCTTGTATCTTCACTCTTGCTGGTGATTTGGCACCAAGCTGTATCTCTACAAATGAGGAAAGGGATCTCTATCGTGGTCCTAGCAATCAAGTTGCAGAGGGTAAGAAACATGAAGGTGACAGGGCTATGAACCTGTCTTCTTCTCCATCCCTGTAAGCACGTTTCTCCCACGCTGTAGAAAAAGAAGGGGAAGAACCTTTCTCCACTCACCCTTCTGAGATAGGTGATGACAGATGAGGCAAATGGCGAACGCCTCTGAACTGCTGAGCTCCAGTACTTTTCTGGGATCCTGAAATCTGAGGAATTGCAGGTTGGTGGCCTGATGGCTGCAAGGAAAATCCGTGTGCAGTCCTGCTGGGTTTACCCCAATGAAGATCCCTATTCATGCTTTACCAGCCACTTAGACCACTCTGTTCTGCCTTTGAAAAACAGAAAGAAAAAGACCGTCATTGTGAGGCTCTGCTTTTACTTCTTTTTAAACTCACTGTCAAGTATATTTGCATGGGGAAAAAAAGACCCATTGAATTTCAAGGTCTTGGGCAGCAGCTATTTCCTCCATTAAGCAGACGGATGTGGGGAAATGAGGGAAAGCGTATTGATTGATTTTACCAAGGTCCATTATAGGTCGTGTGCATACTGAAATATGAATCTGGCTTTGACGTTAGGTGGAGAGGAAGCTGGACTCCCGAGAGGGTGCTGTAATGAGGAGGCACAGGCTTGGTTTGCTGGTGGGCTCAGCAAGCAGGGGATGAGCAGTGTCCCCAGCTGGTGCCACATTCAAAGTGGCATCCAGATGCTGCAGATGACAGTCCCTGAGTGCTCATGACCAGCCTCCCAGCCCATCCTCCTCCTCCTGAGGAGTACGAGAGGTGTAGGTGTCCGTGAAGGCTCAGACCCCACCGTGAGCACATAGGGATGGGATTGCCCTCACTCCCCAGGCACCCTCCACCTGTGTGCTAGCACTGGGAATGATTCTAATGCAACTCCTTGGCAGGAGAAGCTCAGGGACTGCACTCAGCCTGTCCCTGAGTACCGGATGTCTCAGGTGCTTGATGAAAAAGCAGTATTTCATAGAGGAGTCCACTGGAACCTAAAGCCTGAAAGGTGCTTTTTAGGGGAAATACTGGCTGTCTGGTGTGATTAGCTGGGAATGCCGTATTTAGCATAAGGCTTTTATCTAGCTCCACGTAGCACCCTCAGGTAAGAAGAGGCGAATCTGCAGGCCTGCAGAAACCCCTTGCTGACTATGCTCTGCGAGTGCTGGAAAGCAAGCAGGTCTGAGGGGATTAAACTGCGATGTCCAACAAGGTTTGTGGGCTAATGGATGTCTCACACCTACCCTTATTCTCTGCATGTTGAGAGCAAAGAGAATTCACTGTGCAAGTAAGAGCAAGTTCAGCTCCTTTAGGCAAAGCAGTACTGCAAATCAAGCTGTGCTGATGCACACAGCATGTGCTAAGCTGTGGAACTCCTTGCCACAAGATATTATCCTGCTAATGGTGAAAATAACTTAACAAAGCTTGATGACACATGTAGCTAGGCAAACCAGTATGCGTAATAATACAACCTTGTGATCCACGGCCTAAGAAGGAGTTTCTTTTCTAGCTGTTAGGTCTGGGGGACTTTTCCAGCTTTTTTTTCAGCCTGCTGAACAAATACGTCTTTGCTGCAGGCATGTTTCTGTTTGCACCCATTTTGGTAGCAGGGGATTAGAGGGAGGTGGCAAACGTCTGTCATTTGTGGGATGCTGGCTAGGCTGATGTACCCCAAGTCAGAGACAAGGGCTTGTGTAAATGTAGCTAACAGGAGTCTATGTGCTTCTCTTTCCTTCCCTGAGCTGTCAGTAAATCCAACAATACCATCTTACGGTTCAAGCCCCTTAACCAGCCCGGCTGTTCTTTGGAAGAATTTGTGACCTTCTTCAGTCCTGACAGTCAAGAGCGTGCCCTGCTCTTCTGCTGGGAGACTCTCCTTGTCCTTTTCTGTCTACATCCCAGCTCCCTCGTCCCAAACCTTGCACTTGTCAGACACTGCCCATCAACTCGGAACAAATGGACCCTGTTTGCTGCCCGCTTGGCTGCCTCCTTCATATCCCTGTCACTGTGGTTGCACACCAGATTCAAGGCAGTGTTCCCTGGTGTGAGCTGGGCTCTGGTCTCTTCCTTCCCCTCCACGGCGCATCGTTTGTGTCCTTGTCGCCTCTTTGCTGCCATGCTGCCTTCTCTCCTTGCCTTCTCCCTGGCCTCTCCTTATTAGATGCCACTTCCAGAGGTTGCACTGGGCTCCCTCCCTTTACACAGTCCCCAGGATCACCCATTAGCATTAGACTTTCCCTCCTTACAAGTCACAGGCAGCCCCACTCCTTTTGGACTTAGCCTCTAATTTTAGCATTGCTTTTTCTTACAGCTACTCTTCCCATAAGGTCAGAAGAGTCCCTGCCCTGTCAGAGACTTTATTCTCTTGGCAGCAAGCAGATATTCTGCCGTCATGCAAGCCAGCCTTCTCAGAACAAAGCAACCTTTATTAGGCAATGGGGATGCAGTGGTTCGGGGTCATTAGGCTAGGCTGGCTTGGGAAAGCTCACAGGCACATCTGTGTCTGTACCTGCAGCTCTGCCCAGCAACAGCTGGGGGTCTGCTCCAGCCCTGCGCTGGGCAGCAGAGGGGTCTCCCTTCCCTGGCTGGCCCTGCTCTATGGCCATGCTTCCAGAGCAACTCCAGACGTGCACAGACCTGGATCATGCCTCTGCGAGTAAGTCCCTTTTTCTCTTCGCAGTTCCCAAGGTGTAGGGAGTCCCTGCAGACCCTGCAGGGGTTTGTGCCTGGGGATGGCTCTAAGCTTGATCCTTACCCAAAGGATATTGCTCTGGTTTTGCATTTCAGAAAGCTACTTAAGTGCTTGGGAGAGCAGAGGTACAGCAGAGCCCTCCCCTAGCTCCTCTGGGCGAAAGATGTGCTTCTCTAAGCAGGAATTCCCTGTGTCGCTCCACATCTCCTCGAGTATGGCTTTTCACAGAAATTGCCTCTGTCGTCTCTGACTTGAGTGACACCCTCTGTGAAGTGAGCTGCCTTTTGGTAGCACTGCACTGATGGTATGACAGGGCTGTGTATTGAGGTTCTTCGGGAAGGAAGAGAGCCTATGAATTATTTAAGCACCTCTGTTTCTGATTAGCTTATGACTAACGTTCATTGCACTAACCCCTGAGATGCTGCACGTTAAAACTACTAGAGAAAATATAATGGGTTGAATTGCTTTCTAGGTAGCAAGGTACACACAGAGCTTTTGTGGACTTCCGCATGTTTGTTTTGCTTTTAGTTTTAAATAGGCACACTGAAAGAGAACTCAGAAAGTCTGCTCAGGGATTGGGAGTCCACAATGGGCCTGAATCGTTTTTCAAGGGCAACAGGGAACAATGGGGCGCGAATACCACAGCAGACAAGGGAATTAGAAGAAATCTTCTTTCTGGTGTTACATTAAGGTTTTAAAAGCCTTAAGACCAGGAGATGGAGCAAGGAGTAGATATTGCCTTGACACAGCCCATGAAATGAAGGGTGCATGAGCAACACAAGCAAATTTCACACCAGGTTGAAAAAACATAGAAGATAGTGTTGGTGGAGCTCAGAAACCAGAGGCCAATGTTAGAGCAAGTTGTGTGTGTAGAGCAATGCCTGGTGTGTACTGACCTCATTGTGGTCTATGGCCAGAGTTGGAAACCCTTTCCTGCTGGAGTGGATATACGACAAGCCCAGCTACCTACCTCTTACCAGAGGGTGCGAGTCTTTCATAGGAGCTCAGCTACAAAACCCCTTTTAGGTTGAAGAGACCAGCGCAGAACCTGACAATGCAGAGAATTTCATGTAGGATTCGGATACTCAACATTACAGTTTCCCAAATGATTCCTGTACCTATTAGCAGCCCCCCTTGCCAGGTGCCAGGTCTGTCTTTGGGTCACTGGGAACTACAGATACCTTTTTGTCTGCTTCCCTTCTTGCTGTGGGTCAAATGAGTTAAAAACCTTGTGCTTCTTTATTCACATGCACTGACTGTTAGCTACACGTCCCTCCGGATAACTGTGTGCTGGCGTATTAATCACCTGAGTTATATTTGCTAAATAAGGGTATGGTTCTTGATCACAAAGCCCAAGCAGCGACAAAAAAGGAAACTTCATTACTCGACGCATTATTCCACAATATCAGACCCAGCTGCTCCATGCTCCCAATGGTGTGAGTTTCCTGCAGACTTTTCCATCACCTGAGCTCCCTTCAGGTAAGACAGCTAGGACAAGAGCCACTTAGAACAAAAGTCTGGGGTCCAGAAGGAACAGAAGGTTATCCCCTGATGAGGACCCCAAAACAACTCCTGCAGCCTCCTTCAAAACTTGCATCTGGTTCCCTTGCATCTTTTTTCTGCACATAGGTCTTTGTTTGGGATGCTTCTGTCTGAAGGAACAGTACGTCTTGGGCCTGTCAGGATTGCCTGAGGCCCCATGTAACATAAGGGAGAAAAAAAAAAGAAAAAAAGAAATATATAACAACAAAGGCAAGGGCTAAGGTCTCAATAACAGAATGTGCAATTCATTGCACTGATAAGCATTGTCAGAGGCTACTTCATCTGCTCTCTTCTGGAATAGATGAGACTTCTCTTGTCCTTGAAATGTCTTCTACTGTAAAAGGAGTCTGGGGTGATTATTTTACATGGAGGCATTTGCACAGCAGACACCTAAAGGGTGGGCAGGAGGGGGCAGATTTTGCCCCTGGTTACAGAAATGAATCACAAAGATGAAAGCTGTCACCCATCTCTTCTCCTCGCTCCCTTTTAAAGTTTCGTGGAAGAATATCTTGGCTGCAGGAGCCAAAGCGGTGTTTTCCAGAACAGACCGAACCAGTGAGTTTCTGATCCCCATTTAGACTTGGGAGCTTCCAGCTTCTACCAGAAGCAAAGAGAGTTTCAAAGCACCTCCCAAGAGCTCCCACTGTGCAGTAGCTGTGCCTGGCTACTTGGTGCGGGCGAGAAAGCCAAGGGAACATCTGATCCACAGCTGGTTTTCCTGCCACGGGCGCAGAGGGTGCTGGAGCACAGGCTCTCCCCCACTGCTTCCCTCGCCTCTGAGGAAGCCAGCTGAATCACAGCTCTGAATTTATGTGGGTGTCTGTTGCCAGTCCTAGCTCACCAAGGCATCTCCTCGCTGTGCAGCAAGTGTTGGCTTCCCAGCAGTTTAGACAACTAATGCAATAGGTGTGGGACCCACTTCTGCCTGCTCCTTTCATTAGCTTTGGAGGGCTAACTAGGTCTTTTAAACCATTTGAAGTCTCACAGAATCACAGAATCATTTGGTTGGAAAAGACCTTTAAGATCATCGAGTCCAACCGTACCTGTCCACTACTAAACCATGTCCCTAAGCACCTCGTCTACCCGTCTTTTAAATACCTCCAGGGATGGTGACTCGACCACTTCCCTGGGCAGCCTGTTCCAGTGCCTGACAACCCTCTCTGTGGAGAAGTTTTTCCTAATATCTGATCTAAACCTCCCCTGGACCAACTTGAGGCCATTTCCTCTCGTCCTATCACTTGCTACTTGGGAGAAGAGACCAACACCCACCTCACTACAACCTCCTTTCAGGTAGTTGTAGAGGACGATAAGGTCTCCCCTCAGCCTCCTCTTCTCCAGGCTAAACAACCCCAGATCCCTCAGACGCTC
>VYZW01017530.1:48947-121747 GCA_013401315.1 Balaeniceps rex
AGCCACTCATCCCCAAGCCTGTAGCGTTGCATGGGGTTGTCGTGGCCCAAGTGCAGGACCCGGCACTTGGCCTTGTTGAACCTCATAGAACTGGTCACAGGCCATTGGTCCAGCCTGTCCAGGTCCCTCTGTAGAGCCTTCCTACCCTCAAGCAGATCAACACTTCCACTCAGCTTAGTGTCATCTGCAAACTTGCTGAGGATACACTCGATCCCCTCGTCCAGATCATTGATAAAGATGTTGAACAGACAGTCTCCCCATAGTCAAGATTTCACTAGATCTAAAACAAACAGGATCTTGCCTGGTCAATGTCCCCATGGGAAGCCTGCAAGGCACATGCGAAGTGCTAAAGCAAAGAGCAGTGGCTTTCTGCATCACTGGCATGGTCTGACACAAAGGGAAGCTTTGCTGCAGGATAAGCTATCTTGTAGCTAAATCCTGAAACGCGGACTTCAGTGATGCCTCGACAATTTTTAGCCTTGCTTTTGTGACTGTACCACAAAGTTTGTGAAGCTGCTTTGTGCACCAAGCTTCCAACTGGGGCTGATATTCTTCATTCCTTGCCCAATTTCTGCAAGTGTTTCCTCATGGTCCACCCCAGAGGCAGCTGCACCGCAGCACTAAGGGACCCTGTTACCTGCGGGTGTCCCTTGAGGTGGAAGGTGCCGAAGCAGTGCCTTGATGGTGGCACAAGGGAGGCCATTGCTGGGGACCAGCTGCTCTCCCTCTCTGCCATATGTCTGTTTCTGTATGCAGCCTGAGTGCAAATGCATTTTATTAAATAAAAACAATCTTTAATTGAATGAAACTCCCGAAGCTGGTTGGACTCCAAAAGCAACGTCAGCTCCAGGCACTGCTTTCCTTCTCTCTTTCAACTTTTAGCTTCTGAAGTCCAAACATCTCTCAGATATTATCTCACCTGCATTTTTAATTGGCAGAGCTCACAGGGTTAAAACACTTCTGTGCTCAGTTCAAGGAACAGCGTGGCCTCAGGACTGTTGCCAGCAGGATGCATGGGTGAGGCCATCCCGCTTCAGGAGGAGAAGAGCGTTTAGCTGCACGGATGTCAGCACCACACCATGCTGCTTGTTTTCCTCACCAGAGAACAGCCCCTGGCCTCTGAGACCAGGAGAAAGGATCTCTTCCCCTAGTCCAGCACTTCTGGTCTCCTAATGCTCCCTGTCGCTGCTCCAGAGTGTGAAGGCCAGGCTGGCTGCAGAGGGACATCCTTCACCTCCACAGCTGTCCCAGGAAAAGGACAGACAGAGCAATTTTTCTGCAGCCCTGGGGCTTTTCTCCTCGCACACATCCCTCCCCAGCCACCATAGCTAGGCTTGACTTGAGGAAGGCAATGTGCTGGACTGGTACAGGCTCTTCCCGCTCTTGGGTTTCTCTGTAAGACCTTCTTCCCAGGCCAGCAAGCCTTTTGTGCCCTCTCTCACATCAGAGCATCCTTCCTCAGAGCGGGGCTTCCTGGAGCCCCCCAAGGGAGAAACCAGTTCTGCCCTGGTCCAGGCAGACAGGGTGCTTTTCTGTGATAATAACACTACCTCGCGTGGCTGTTGCTCTCAGTAGCGAACCAGGGGCAGAAGAAGCAAACCAAGGGCAGAATGCATGCTAAGTGATCTCTGTTTGACTCATCTACAGCCCCGTAGCTCCTCTGCTAGCAGGGACGATCACCACCAGCCCTGTTCGCAGCCCGAGCTGTGTTTACAGCATCACTGTCCTTGTGGGGTGCCAAGGGCAGGGGGATGCTGATACAGAGAAAGGGCTGCAACCTGTTGAAAATGTGCAGTAGGCTGAAGCACTCAGAGAAGAGACATGCAGTAGCTCGCTCAATAACATCTTAGAGGCATAGCACCAGTGTATGGAAGAGAGTATCCTTCTCCCAGTATAGCTACAGGAGCAATTTTCTACTCGGTTTTGTTACGGTCCCTTGTAGCGAGGGCATGAGTCTTGCTCGTGCGCCCCTGGTGTTGCTGCGAGGTTCTTTTCCATAGTGACCCTGCTATAAAACATCCTACTGAACTTGTCCTCTCCTTGATACTAACAGTGTCACCTGCTAAGAGAGGGGACCTGTCCCTTTGTCACTTACAGCCTGCTAAGAAATCCCTCTCCCTGGAGGTCCTTATCCCCACACTGCCCATGCTGTGCTGAACTAGCTGAAGCGTAGGCAGCTGCCTACCACCCAGAAGCTGCGAGGGACACACGTGTCCTGGAGATGGCCAGATGGGCTGGTATGGACCTGGGCCATGCACGGGGTGCAGAGCAGCCTGTCTGGGGTGTTTGGGGGGCAACCAGACGCCGGCAGGACATTTTCTCCATTCATGTGTCAGTCTCTGGCCGCCACACAAAACTCCTGGCCAAGATCTTCCCACAGATACACGGCGTCGGAGTGTTACAGAGCGATGTGCTCTGGCACTGTGCATTAGGCAACCTTGACGTACACTTAACTGTTGTTTTCAAACAAAGACAGACAAAGGCAGTCATTAGCGCGCAGACATTATCTCATCCATCCTAGCAGTACCCACTCCAGCTTCCTCAGCATTTCTCGTGGCACCCCCTCAGCAGTGCACAAGAGGATGGCTTGGCTGCCTGATTCCTCTTCATTGCACTTTGCTGCTGCTGCCTGCAGCCAGCACCAGAAACAACCTGTTTTCTCCCAACAGTACTTTCAGGCTTGGGATTAAAGCAGCAAGAAGCCCGTATTCGCAGCAAGAAGCCAGAAGAGTATTTCGCTTCTCTACAGTCAGGCTGCTGCCATTACGAGCCTTCATTTGCCTGAGTTGAAACTTGAAAGTGGAGCTCAGGGGATCTGCAATCAGAGCCAATTGCTTCTATCACCTGATGATTCCAGCACTCACCTGGACACAGTCCCCGGCCGTTCCTACAAGAACTGACAACACTTTCATAGCAGCATCATTTCTTGCAATGAAAGTGCTTTGCTTTTGACAGTTGTCCACACTATGCTTTTTGCAAGATTCTTGGTTAGTATGTTGTGCAGATCATATGATGCTGTCACAAATCCCTGGCATCTTTAGTACTTGTTTCTCGTGATATTCCAATTTCTTGAGCAGGTTTGGGGTCAAATCAGCCCCCTCTATAATCACTGTTTGAGGGTTGTTTTATTTCCCTGAACACAGAGTACCCAGTTCCTTCATGCATCATTTATATTCCCTGCACCCTGGCAAAGCTCTGGCCATTTCTCTATTCCAGCCACGTTTTCAGAAATGTTCATTTTCTTTCAGATTCTCTTTATAAAAACAGAAATGCTCTATCATCTCCAGTGACTCTGAGGATAGGTGATTTTGTAGATTTTCCACAATCTCAGCAAATGCTTTGTCTGCAGATTTAAGACACTGTTAGGCTATGCAGCAGATTATAAATTTTAGCCCCTATTACAATCAGTAAACTGCCAGAGTTTTTTTAGATGTTATACATTGTTCACTCTCATAGCATAGGGGGAGCAGTTTTCTCCCAAGCCAGTGGAAAAACCTGTTTTGCCCAGACCCCTGGACATGCTTAATCCTTTTTCTCTTTCCCACTGCATGAGTGGATTACTCACAGCCCTGTGCTTGCACTGTGCAGCTCCCCGTGCCGTACGAGTGGGTCTTGTGGCTCTCCTCATTCACAGCAGCCCAGGAACAGGATAGAGCTGAACCACAAAAATGGGTGGGAAAGAAATGGCTGTAAGTCCTGAGGGCTGGTCTGTACCGACATCTTTGCAAAGGGATGGTTTTGTGTACCCGTACAGGTGGAAGAGCTGTGCCATCACCTCGTGTGATGCTACCCAGGCCTCCCCCCACCTTCTCTGTCTTGCAGAGTTACAGCAGAAGCTCTGTTGATTCCTGCTGTGGGTTTGCATGGCATGGGCCAGCACTCTCATCTTGGCTGGGACCCCCGTTATTGCCATGACTCAAACGCTGTTAACCTGCCTGCAGGTTGCTAGCAAGCTGCTGCCACTTCCACGTTGGAAAAATGATGGCCCGGTGGGCTCTGTGCAGGTTTTTGCCTTAGCTGGAGCATCTTCAAAGCGGAGGGTGGCCGCAAGCTGAGCAGGTGAGGCATTACATGTACTTTCTTCATCCTTCCTCATGCTTAGGTTTCTTTCTGATGGCTGGGTTCTGCCTGGCTCGTGTAGGTGGCGGTTCTGTGAGCCTGGGCATCTCTAGCCAGGAGGAAGCTTCCCACCCCTTTAGATTTTGCAGGTTGGCTGATGAGGACCTGCGAATACTCAGCCGAGTAGCATAACTCCAGCAAAGCTTCTGAGTGCTGTCACCACCGCCCAACTCCCTGCCTTCTGATCCCGTTGCTTTCACCTTACATTTCCTCTGACAGCTGGATTTTACTCCTGGTCAGCTCTCCTTCTCCTCCTGCTTTCTGCAGCTTGCAGTCAGTTCACTGGATGGAGGCACAGGGAGATGAGCGGGAGTTGGATGGCCAGAGCAGGCTGTGAATGTGAGATGCATAGCCCTCAGCATCTTACTTGTGCAGATGGTGGGACCTATGAGTTTCAGTATTGCTCAGTATCAAGAAGCTAGACACAAAATTCCTTCACTCCTGTGTCGTAAGATGGAGACATTGGGCTGGCCAAGTGATCTCCCAGGCAGAAGCAACTGAAGCATGGCGAAGGGCTTTTCCGAGGTCCCTCAGCCCCTGGACTCTGGGCGGAGGTGACAAGGGAGGTCACGCTGCACATCCCAGGCCCAGCGTCCCTCTGGAGAGCTCTCTGCTCTGGGTTGACGTGCTCTCTGCCGAGCCATCTTGACCTCTGGAGACCTGGGAGAGATGGGTTAAGGCAGAGCGTGCCTCAGCTGCGGGAGGCCCGGAGGCTGAGGTGCAGCTGAGCAGAAAGGCAGCTATTGAGTCTGCTGAATGTTTTATAGTGCATTCAAGTGCGGAGCCCACTATCAAAGCTGGCCATTATCCATTTAGAGCCTTGTCTTTAAAATAAATGATAACTCTTTGAGGATGAGCTGCTGCCAGGTGAAGGAGGGGGGTTGTATGTCTGATACGGGAAGAGAAACTATACCAAGAAGGCTGAGCACTCTCACCTGAAGGGCAGCAGAGATGGGAAATCAGCTCACAGAGCCTAGGTATCTCTGGAGACCATGGCGTCATCCTGAGCAAATTTCCCAGCCAATGATATTTTTGCATTAAACTGGAGAATTTTGAACGCCACACTCACCCCAGAAGAGAAGGTTTGCTTATTTTTCCTAAACAGCAGAGGTAAGTAAAGCCTGAGTCAGTACAAATGGTTGGGGGGGAAAGGGGAAATAAAAAGGACTGTGCTGGGTGGGGAATGCGATGCCACAGGCTCTGGCTTGCAAGGGGAGGCAGCATGGGCCTGGGGAGGGAGCTGTGTTGTCAGGGAATTAACTCTGCGATGAAGATGTTGTGGGTTGTGGGTAAAAAGGAGCTGTAGGCGTTTACAGATGTGGGGGCTAGGTGAGCAGTGGGGATATAGGAAGGTTTGCATAGATCTGCAGGGAGCCGTGGGGCTTGTGAGCCCCGGGGGGGGACAGAGGTGGGAGGGGGCAGCATTTTGTCTGAAGCGGGTGCATAGAGCAGGTGACCGGCATTTATATGACGGTAATGCCCACTGTGTGCCCAGCCTTGCTCAGATATACAGAATGAGACAATTGCTGCCTGGAAAAACACATGAGCCGTGAAGCCAAGCAGTAAACAAAAGGCATGAGGGAAGGGAGAAAAGGCAGCCATTGTGAGCAGAGGAGATGCTGCACCGGACAAGATGAATGTCCCTTTAGGCCCTTATCTCAACCCTGACAGTGGCTGATATCAGATGCTCCAGAGAAAGCGGCAAAAACAATCTTCACAACACATCTGGGCATCGGTGTGATAGTATCCCCAGGAGGGCTCTTCCTGCCAGACCCCATTTGCTGCTCAGCCTACACATGGAAATCAGGAGACCGAGAGCTCTTGTCAGTTTTGCTCTGGCTGATGTTGCAGCCGGAAGGACTTTCACTCGTGTAACCTGCTAGCCCAGCTGGTTTCCCTCCCCAGCTGCTCTATTCTGGGTATACTATGGGCTCCTCGACCCTTCTGGCATGCGTAGACCCATGAGCTCTATCCCTAACCCCTGTGCTCCTGCAGACAAGCACAGCCCAAGGTGGGGCTGGACTATACTCTTTCTAGCTATGTCTTAATTGCCATGAATTGAGGACTCATCCATTCTTCATTCCAGTTTTAGAATCATAGAATCATAGAATAGAATCATAGAATGCTTTGGGTTGGAAGGGACCTTTAGAGGTCATCTAGTCCAACCCCCCTGCAGTGAGCAGGGACATCTTCAACTAGATCAGGTTGCGCCCCATCCAACCTGACCTTAAAGGTTTCTAGGGATGGGGCCTCCACTACCTTTCTGGGCAACCTGTTCCAGTGCTTCACCACCCTCAGTGTAAAAAATTTCTTCCTTATATCTAGCCTAAATCTCCCCTCCTTTAGTTTAAAACCATTACTCCTTGTCCTGTCACCACAGGCCTTGCTAAAAAGACTGTCCCCATCTTTCCTATAGGCCCCCTTTAAGTACTGAAAGGCCGCAATAAGGTCTCCCCGCAGCCTTCTCTTCTCCAGGCTGAACAACCCCAACTCTCTCAGCCTGTCCTCGTAGGAGAGGTGCTCCAGCCCTCGGATCATTTTTGTGGCCCTCTTCTGGACCCGCTCCAACAGGTCCATGTCCTTCTTGTGCTGAGGGCTCCAGAGCTGGACGCAGTACTCCAGGTGGGGTCTCACCAGAGCGGAGTAGAGGGGCAGAATCACCTCCCTCGACCTGCTGGCCACAGGTTTTAGGCACCTCCCTTCAAGTGTGGGTAGGCAGCTGGAGCAGCGTGCCACCACTCTTCTCCTCTGCAAGGGACCATTCCCAGAGGATGGGTTAGCAGGAGTGTGAAGAACAAACCAGGTGATCCACATACCACTGCCACGGGTAGTCATGGAAGGACCAACAGTGCTACATAGCCCAGCCAGAGGGTCTATACCAGCATTTGCAGGTACTCTAGACATTGATCCTGCTGCCTCCATTCTGCGTGAAGCAGGACTGTTGAATAAGGAAAGTGAATTTGAGGAAAGATCCCAGGAGCAGATGACAAGTATCTGGGATTGACTGACAATTGCTGAGCAAATTGATGGAGTGCAGCATTACCCTGAGAGGCCTCTGATGGTCCCTAAGATGACAGTCCGTAAGATACCGGAGTGGGATCTACAGAGCTATTGTGCATAGACCTCTTCATGGAAAACCCACACTATCTGTTCATACCCAAAGCACAAGGAAATCAAACAACAAGAGAAAAATGAAAAGGAATAAAAGAGCTTTCAAAGTTTTATTTGGCTGTAAATGACAGTTGCTCTGGGCTCTCTGCACAGGATGCTCTTCAGGAAGATTTCTCAGCAGCTTAGATGGCCGCCTACAAAAACAGAGGTGGTGAAACTCTGATCTGATAGGTTTTCTGGGCAAAGTCCCCACGGATCTGATTTGATGTGAGCCTGGGACTGCCCTGAGAAAGACCTTCCCTCTCCTCAGTGCTGCGTGGGAAGCAGCAGCATAAACCATGGGGGACCTCCTGGCTCACGGCTAGTTCAGTTCCTCTGATGGAGACTGCTGAACACACTGAGGGGTGTGGGGCTTTGTTTTGGGACCTCTGCCCCCCTTTCACGCACACATGCACATGCATGTGCACAAGTGCCAGTGGTTTCCAAGTGCCGTTTCTGTGATTTCCCCCAGCTGCAGGACTACATGCCCGGCAAGCAGAAGTGTTTTTGTTCTGTCCCCTCGTGCCCTCCCTTCAAAGAACTGATTTTGGTGAACACACTGCACCAGTTTATTGCTATTCCTTTATGTCCCTATTGTAAAAGTGTTGACCATGGATCACAGCTCCACTGGCCTGTTTAATACTCTCGGGTTCACAGCACTACAATCCCCAGGCAGCGGTTGCAGCCTGCCGGCCTCACTGTGCCCACTCGATGGAGGGACCCCAGGGAGGTGAGCGCTTGGCTGCTCAGCTGCTGTCAGCCCTCTGGATGCCTGCTCATCTCTCCCCTCTGACAGCAGCGGGGCTGTACCCCACATGGCACATCATGAGAGGCAGGGGCTAGCTCGGGACATGTGCGGTGAGCACATGGTGTGGTGAGGTCTGTCCCAATCCGTCTGCCCTCCATGCCCTGCTGCAGCCCCCAGAGGAGGTGGCTTTCACTCCTTGACCGCCTGCATCATGGGGTCAGGACTGCGGTGGCTTTGCTTTGTCACCACGTGGCATGAGAGCCCAGTGGAGGAGAGCAGGTCGTTCACAGGAGTCTTAACACATGAGACTTGGCTGGGCACTCCAGCTGCATTAAAGTCCTTGGGAAGATAAATTACTGGCTCTCCAGGGATGGTCTCTCCATGCACGAGCCTTTTCCCTCTTCTTTCTCCTGGCCTTTGGTGTGAACCTTCTAGCTCTCAGGGAGGTAAGTAGGGACACTTGAAAGCTATGATTCACAGTTTTAGGCTTACACTGCCTGATTTTTTAAGGCTCGGAATTATTTGCTGCTGGGACACCACGCTCATGCTCCAGCAGCCGCTTCAGTGCCATTATGTGCGACAGCGCTTGTGCAAGAGACAGCGCCCAAAGCAATGCCTCAGCAAGACCCCAGCTCTCCATGGGTTATCACTGCCCTTCGCTGGGCAGCTAGGGGCAGTGGCAGCTCGGCACACTGCTTCGGTATGTGCAAGGCGAGGGCAATGGGTAGTATCCCTCCTTGGACTGCTAGTGGGCCCTGGTTTGGTTTCTGTGAGCTTTGTGGTTTCTGGTACTTGATTTGGAGCGACTGGCTCAGAATGCCTAATGCAGAGCAGCGAGCAAAGCCGATTCACGGACCACATGAATGCTTGCACTCTCTTTCCCTTTAAATTAACACTTTCAGGTTGTCAACATGGACTTTGGCAGCCTGCAGAGATCTGGGGTTTTTTTTGCCTTTTTATCCTCACTTTAGTGTAATTGTTTCTTCAATAAACATTGTTGGTTGGTTTGGGTTTTTTTGGGTTTTTCTGTTTGGGTTTTTTTTAGTAGTAGCAATGGCTATTTCAAAGCTACTTCCAAAACAAAAAAGCCCCAGAATTACTCAGAAAGTTTTTACCAGGCTGCAAAAACCTACAAATGGCGCAAAGGCAGCTTCGTCCTGACACAGGTTATTGAAGCACACTAGACTACACCAACCCCCACTTGCAAGAGCAAAGCCTACAGTTAATGCAGAACACAAATTCATGAAGTGTTCCTTACATGGTTAAAACACTCCCCCCAACATGTTCTCCCCTTCATACACATTATAACAATACCACCACCCCCCCAAATAGGAGCTTCAAGGTAGGGTAATCCCACTGTCCACACAATATGGACCCACAGCTCAAGGACTAGACCAGCCAACTCTGCACCACTGCTCTCCAAGGCTTGCTGTGGGGCAGGAGTGCCAGGGGAGTGAAGGTTGTTCCTATGCACAGAGTTTGAAGCAAAGCTTGGGTCTCGTGAAGCTGAGATTAAATGGTCTATTAGCTCTGTGGAGCCAGTGGAGGATTTTGAGCTTTGATACTCTGGAAGTCAGAAAAGGCATTTGGGAGAGATGGGAAAAGGGCAGGATTGTGCCTCTGGCAATACAACCATGTAGAAGTGTGTTTAGCTGGGTAAATTGAATAAGATCATCTCAGTGTCACAGAATAAGTGTCCGTGTCCTAAAAACTTGCCTTCACTGTTGGTGATGCACATGCTGAGATGGAGGACTGAATGATGGATTTGTAGCTCCCCAATTGCTCCTCACAAAGATCCCAGTGCTGATCCATGCAGTGCCTGCTATCTATTCTGTGCATAAACAAGGGAATTCATCCTCCGGGGACTCTCAGTCTAGTTTCTTTCATTAAGAATAAATTAAACATTAAAAAAAAATTGTAGGAAGAAATTTTAAAAAGTGTTTTTTTGATTGGAACGCATTTTTGTAAAGCTCTCATTGGAATAAGCAACGTATTTCAAATAGATAGAAATAATGCCCTAAATATACCAGGCTAATTAGATGTACTTTCTCTACAAAACCACAATTCTAATGTTCCTGTCTTGCTGTAATTAAAGAAGCATTTACCACGCATTGGAACTTTTAATTAGGTCTAACATCTAATAAACTTGGAGTAAACTAACAAATATTTTCTCTGTCAGTGGGTAGTTTTTAATCAGTGTTTAGAGGTTTAAAATCTCAGATAGCAGACATCAGCCAGTGTCTGAAGAGCTTGAAGAGACATTTGAGCATAACCTGGTAACCACCATGCTCACCCTCGTAAGGACTTGTCAAGGGAACCAGTCCCCAGCCTTCTCTCTTTGGTAGTTTAATTCTCCTTGGGGGGTGGAAATTACTCTGCAGGCTGTATTTGCACAAGGTTTGCTGGGCTGTGGAGCGGACTCAGGTCCCCGCTGGGTGCCGAGTGTGGGCTCCTTCCCCCTTGCAGCAGCCATCCAGAAGCTGGACCAGCTCCTTGCACTCCTGCTGTAATCAGTGGAGGAAAAGGGGTCTAATTTCCTCCCAAATAGGTGTTTAAGAGAGGTGAGGCCAACCCCCTGCCCAAGATTCCTCTCTTTCTCCATCAAGACAGAGCACTTTGGTGGCCATGCCAGATTAGATATCTAAATTATAGACAGCCAAAGGGAGGTGAGAGGTCTCTCCCACAAGAAAGCCCTGCTAGTAAGAGATGGAGATCTGGGTGAATTTGCTGACATGTCCCTGCACAGAAATCAGAGCATGGCCTGCAGGAAAGCTATCAGGGAGGAGAAGACATCTCCCAGTGGCAGTGGGGTTGCAGGAACCCAATGGGGAGAGTTCATGCTGGCCATCTGAAGAACAGTGGTCCTTTCCTCAGGAGGGAACTGGGGCAACTGGGACCTGGGTGATGAGGAGGATGGAGGGGCCAGGGCCAGAGCTACACCCATGCATCACCTGCCTGTGTGGGGTAGGGAAATGGCCATGTCTCTTGGTGACAAGAGGCTGTGAGTAGGAAGGCTGGTAGTCCATATCAAGCAGTTTGCTAAGGCTGCTTTGAGGTTCACATGGCAGTAAGACAACCAGGAAAAGACATTGCAGTGGCCATACAAGTGCACAGCTGGACAGCAGATGTGCACAGGCCTGTCTGTGGGTTGACAGGTCTGAGGCTGGGAAGGAGGACATCTGAGGAGATGCAGTCACCAGGACAGACTGCATTGGAGGAGGAGAAGAGTGGGCAATGGAGGAGTGGATCCATCTGCTTTCTCACAGTGGCCCTTTCCGTGGGATCAGACCAGCGTGGATGCTTCAGGACTTGCCCTCTCAGTGAGTTTGCTGTGCGACAGGACAGCCCTTTTGAATCATAACCTCCTTTATCTGTTTCTCTGGAGGGCAGGGGCATGATGCCAGAGCAGCACAGCATAATCAGCGTACAGTGTATCTGCTTGCAGCACCTTGCCCCAGCATCCTAGGCTGTCTCCAGGCACCAGACATGCTACCTTCCCCGTGGCCTGCATCTTCCACCTCCTTCAGGCAGTTATTTGAAGTTAATGGTCTAGATGGTGGTCTTCTGTTACGGCTCCAAGGTAACTTTGCTCCTGTGCTAACAGGTCCTGAGAGACATTCCTACCTCCTTATCGTCTTGGGAAAGGAATTCACCCCCGTTGTACCCAGCGGGGTGGTGGGACAAAGGGAGTGGGGAAACTGAGTCATGAAATAACTCAGAGGTTTCCACATTCTCTGCAGAAGAAGAAGGGGTGGGGGGTGTAGGATATAGGAATATATGTTAAAGGAGCTACTGAGGAAGCAAGCAGAGAAGGCAGGAGACACATGGACAGGGCAGAGGCTGAGGAAACACTGTCTGGAGAAAGAAAGTGTAACGGAGGATTGGATGCGGTGGAGAAAACTCCCCCCCACCCAAAGGATGGGGAAGGGGTAAAGGCTTTCAGATTTGGCCATGGAAATGGGGTTAGTAGGCTTTGGAGGGGCAGGGTGAAGCTGAGGTGCTGCTGAAAAATGGGGACAAAAGACAGTGTCTGTGAAGGAGCCTGGAGAAAGGAAGATGGTAATATTTGCTTCAGTACAACTGGCAGGTGCCTGTGTTTTTGGAACAGAAGGTCATATATTTTGTGTGAAGTCTCCTGCATCTGGGGAATGACTTTAATGTAGCTTGAAGTGTCAATAAGTGGAATAAGTATGTGCCATTACCAATAACAATAACAGCCCTGGAATACTTTCTACCCAAGGATCTCAAAACACTCCTTTTTATGACTTATTCATTGACACTTTATGTCCCCAGGGAGGGAGGGGATTATAATGATCACCCACTTTACACGTGGTGGAATGGAGGGTAAGTGGCTGAGCTGTGAATAGAGCTGTGACTGTTCTCCTCCAACAGCATCAATTTCCCAAGTCATTGGTTGGGGGGGGAAAAAGCTGCAGCTGCAGCCACGAAAAGCCTCTGGCATCGCAAGGGGTGAGGAGGGGGTACCTGTTGCACCTTCCTGATGTGACTGCGGTGTGGAGAGGACAGACACCCAGGCACCTTGAGGCTGAGTAGGCTCAGCCTTGTGCCGGGCAGACCGTTCCAGGTGCTCTGGCTCCAGTGGCGTGGATCCCAGCCCCGCTCGGAGGTGCCCCAGCTACAGACCTGCTTTGAGAAACAGATTTACATGGGTGGACCCCAGCTTCGTCCTCTCACTCCCAGGCACACAGGCTGGTTTCTCGCCCACTTGCAGTAGGCAATTCATGAGCCAGATAAGGGTGGTTGGTCTGACCTGAGAGTGTGGAGAATATTTGTGGCCTGCTACATCCATCTGGCTATAACTGATGTCCACATTGGCTCTTATGCTAGCAGACCAAAGATTAAAGGGTTATGGCACAGGTCCACACCGCTATGGGTCACAGTGCAGACTATATGCTATAGTGTGTGCAATACATACAAGGTATAGAGATATAAATGGAAATTTGAGCTCCTCCATAGGGTGGTTGGGAAACTTACCTTTATTTACATCTTTAAGAAGCCTACTAGGAACTTACCTGGACACTGCCAATGTAGTAGACAACTTCCTAAAAGGCAGCTATCCACAGCGGTGGAGATGGTTGTTTCCAGATGCAGAGCAAAAGCTAAAAATATTTGTGTTGCAGTGGGAAAGGGCTCAATCCCTAATTGGACAGCAGACTGTCGAGTGGCTTGGCCAAAGCCATTGAGGAAGTCTTTGGCAGTGTTAGTGAAGCCTCTCTCTTGCCTCCCAAGGCATGGGAGCCATGACTCCCTTTCCACCAACATGACTCTCTCTTTCCCCACTTGCTGCCCTCACTGGACCTGACTGAACAGACATGAGAAACCGGACCATCAGAGCCAAGCTCCTGAAGATGTTTGTCCAGTGGGGCTGGGTCTGTCCCAGGGGCGGAAGGTGGCCTTGTCCCTGCCTACACTGGCCGGCTCCATCTCTCAAACATGTACAGGCTGAAGTGAAAAGCCTGAACTTGCCTTCTGCAGCTGAGGAGGGGCTGGGGGAGCTGCGTGGCAGCGCTGAGAGTTATTGCTATGGCATTCATGGAGCATGTTGCTATGAATCGATATCTCACCATAATTACCTCATTTGCCCATTTTTCAAATTAAATAACAAGGTTGAATGCTTGACCAGACCATCCCTCATCCAGTTACATTTCCTCCTCTCCTTGGCGGAGGAGGGGAGCACCTCTTGTATTAATTAGCAGGCCTTGGGGTGAGTGGGGTTACATCCTGAAAACTCACGGCTCCTTTTGCCTCTCATGCCTGGACATCGTCATCAAAAGGTGGGAGGCCAGGCCAGACTGCCCCCTCGGCGAGGACAGGGGCTGTTCGTCCCGGCTGGCTTCGTGCTGAGATTGGAGGCGAAGGGGAATGAGCTCACGCTCTGTTCAGACGGTGACATTTCCATGGGGCAGGGCTCATCCATCACGATGTGGTGGCTGAAGAGAGCTGTTAACCTTTTCGAGCTGGCTGGCTGCTTCTTGCGCTGCAGCCAGGGCTTGCTCCGCTGGGGAACCCAGGACCCGCAGCAGCCCTGGGGGAGCGATGCATGGGGTGGTCTGGGGAGAACCCAGCCCTCTGAGAGGGGGACAGTAAGGAGGACAGGAGACCCCCACCATGACTCAGTGTTTGGGGAGCACAGAGCATCTGTTTGTAGGGGCAGTGCTCCTGTTTCACCCCCCATGCCCAGCACTGGGGAGAGGGTTTTTTTTCCCTTTGTACCTGCTGTTTTCTTCATGGGGGACAGGCAGACTCCCCCCAACACGTTCCCCACCTGCGTGGGTGCCCACGGTCTGCACCACAGACTGACATGTGTCCACCTCTTACCTCAGGGGTTGGTTCCTGGCTGGACCCATCACCTCCCCATGCTGCGGCTGAGGCTTTTTTGTTTCTGCTGCTCAGCAAAGCACCCACGCTCATCTGGGCGACCACTTGGCTTTCAGCTTAGATCCCACCCCACGTATCCTCACCCCTCTCCGCGCCCCATCCTCCTGAGCCAGCCTCCAGGGCAGTACCTATTACCATGTATTACAAGCAAAGCAAATGCTTGTAGTCAGATGGCTCATTAGCTCCCGCTTCTCTGGGGATGGCCCTGTGCCATTCCTCTGCTCTCTCTCCCCTGTGATGAGCAAAGGAGTCCACCTTTGTCAATGCTAGATAAAGAACAATTAGAGAGTCATTAATCTGCAGGAGGGAGGGCAGGAGGGGCAGCAGCTGCTGAGCTGCTGTTGCACGGCTGAAGTGTGGTGTTTCAGGGGCAGGCGGGAGTGCAGCTTGGAGCAGGGATGGGGGAACGCTCTTGCACCTCTCCCTTGCTGTCAATCAGTCCAAGAGGTTAGCCTTGCCTCCAAGGAGCCAGGAGACCTTGGAGCAGCTCTCAAAACCGCAGGCGGACTCTTTGGAGACTAATTGGGGTCTTTCACCTCCTTTTAGCTGCTTCTGAGTGATGTGCTCTGGAGTGCAAGCAGGAGAGGAGGCGCTTGGTTTGCGTAGACACCGGGAGTCAGCAAGGCTTCACCGGTGCCCAAGGGGTAATAGAAAAGGAGACCTGGGAGACATGGCCCTGAGGTGCTCTGCGGCTGGGAGCAGACCCTCCCGTGGCAGGGTGGTGCCTGCAAAGGCACTCAGTGTGGGGACTCCCCACCCCCAGCTTTCAGACCCTGCACAATCACCTCCAGAGCCTCCCTGGTCTTGCGTCCTTCTCCATGCCCAGGTCCTTGGGTTGACACTCGTTCAGCAACAACTTGTAAGGGACCACCCGCCTTCTTCTGTACCTTCTCCTCTGGTGGCAACATGCGTGGGGAGGCATTTTTGCATGTGGGGGGAGCTGGTGTTCTGCCAATGCGCTGCAGAGGAGGAACACGTACATCCATGTGGGGAAGCACCCCTCACCCCTTCTGCTGCAGGAGACTGATGGTGACTTCCATCAAAAGGTAATGGAAGGTGTCCTATGAAAAGGGAAGGGGAAGGCCCGTCCAGAGGTCTCCTCCAGGAAAGGCATCTCCTCCCAAGGAGAGGAGCAAGGGACGGGGCTGTTCCAAAGAGACGCTCTGGACTGCACCAGAATACGCCATGCGACGAGTTTGAATAGCGGCTGCTTATGAGCCCCGGGGGGGGGCAGCAGGATTCAGGCTCAGTTATTAAGACGATAAATCATGGAGACAGTCATGGGGAAGGCTGATGAGGCGGGTGCGTGCAGCCAGGAATGCCGGGAGGGAGAGGCGGTGGGCATCGGAGGCACACGGCTTCTCCACGTTGCATGTTATTTTAAGAATTTTTCATTTTTATGGCAGTGCTGTCAGTTTTCTCAGAAGAAGGGACCAAATGATTTCAGGCTCCCTGATTTCCTGAAGACCCAGACATGAATTCCAAGTTGCTCCTGATCAAGAGCGAGAGATGGGGAGTGGGAGTGAAACAGCATTGGCAAGGGGTGCAGGGCAAGAGCTGGAGGCAGGGACAGGGCTGGGGTGAGGTACTGAAATACCAGGGGGGAACCCATGTTTGGGGCAGGGAATGGCCAGGATTGGGGACGGCAACGTTTACACTGCCAAAAGCAGGAGGCAGTTTTTGGTGAGGGTGGAAGTCAATCTGTAGCGCTGCGGGCAGTGGCAGCTCTTGCTGTTTGAGGTAGCTGGGCGTGAGGCTGTGCAAAGCCAGGCGAGCTGCAGCCCTTCGCCTTGGGCAGACCACGCGGCGCTGCTGGCTTCTCTGCTGGCTTCTCTGCTCCAGCACCCAAGCCCTGCGGTTTGTGGTCAGCTCTGTTATCTCCATGCTACGCCGTAGATGTGATGCCTGAGTATCTGGAGGACACAACAGGCAGATCCTTGCCCACTTGCAGCTGTCCAAGCCTCCTGCATCTCCTTATGAGCCTTCAGCCCTTTCTGGTTAGGTGCTGGGGTCTCTCTGAAGGGTCTGGGACAGGGAGAGGTAAACAGTCACCCAGTGTGCCTGGCTACTGCGCTTTGCTCAGGGAGAGCCACGGTCAGGCTCAAGACAACTGCCTGGCTCTGGCTTGGCTCTCGCTTTGGTTTTGGCTCTGGCTCGGAGCATCAGGCACAGCTGGAGCTCCATGGGAGACATACAGTGAGCTTGAGACACAGCTCAAGTACTGACAGCAGGGCGCAGGGCTCAGGCTTGCTGCAAAACCTGTTCAGGACATGGGCTTAGCAGAGGTTGAGTCTCATGAGTGTAAACCTGTTGGAAAAAGGACACCCCCAGTGATTTCCCTTCCCAGTCCAGCTCTTTTCAGAGGCAGGTGAAGCTGAGAGCAGCCGAGGCAGCCCATGAGAACATAAAAACTGGCCCTGGCATTTTTGGAAGATGAGCTGACACCCAGGCTGACCCAGGGCAGGAGCCTGGCCAAGAGCTACAGCTCAGCCATCAGGCATGGGGTGGGACCCCCTCCTCCTCAGTGGTGTGGAGCATTTTCTGATGCTCGTGCAGGCAGGAGGTGATACCTTGATCTGTTTTGTGGTCTCCTGTCAGACTCGACTTGCAGCCCTGCACCCTGCAGGAGCAGCTTTAGCCCTCCTGCCTTGTCCGCTCCCAAGGACAGCCTCTGGAGGCACGTCAGTCTGGCTTTCGCATGGAGTGGTCCTGCTCCCTGGGAAAACTCGGCACCCGCCCCAGTGGACTCCCGTGACATGTACACGCACCAGCCCAGCGAGCAGGTGAGGGCTGATCCATCTCTGTCACGCCAGGGAGCAGTGGCCCTTTCCAGCACAGGCTGCTGTGGGGAGCAAGGAGGGATGGGGAGGATCCGGGTTCCAGCTGCCGAAACCTTCAGCCTGCACTGGCATCCCCCTACACCCACCAGCTGTGAGGCATCAGGTGCCGGGCTAGCCCGTCTCTCATCAAGGCGATGCGAATTCATTAGTTAATTAATTCCCATTCACTCTCTGTGGCGGGGAGGAGTCCCAGCTCCATGACAAATCTGAAGTGTAGGAGCAGGCAGCGATTTCACCTTATGCTAGATGAGGTAGTGGAGCTGGTGTGGAGGGTTCCAGCATCCCGAGCCCTTGGTGCAGCAGGGGACAGGGCAGTGAGCCCTGGGGACCAGGCTGCACCATCTGCCTCCTCCCATCAAGAGTCCCCAGGGCAGCAGAGAGGGTCAAGACACAGCCATGAGATGCTGAAGGGAGTCAAGGTGGCTGTCCCCACGCAAGGTGGGACACCGCTGGTGGTGGGCCATGGAGGGAGGAGGGTTTCCCAGCCTCGCCTCGGGAATAAGAGATCCAATGGGAGCAAAAAGCCGGGAGCAGATCTGCAGCTGGCATCAGGACAGGGCTATCTCTGATAGAAAAGGGCTGGGGGAAGGAGTCAGGGGCAGCCAGAGCTCTCATGTGGATGGATGTGTGGCAGGTATAAGGGACCACACGATGGAAGAGCATGACAGGGTGTGTGGAGAAGGGCAGCTGGAGGGAGGTGCCCCCACCATCACCAGATACTCAGGCATAATCTAATCCAACACATCTTCCCCTTCCCCTGCACACTGAGCTGACGGACAAGGCTTTCCCAGCCAGACTCATGACCCCGCTGTGCTCTGGGGCTCACAGGGGCTGGCAGGGTGCTGCTGTGGTGGGCTGTAGCTACCGCCTGTATCTCTAAATCTTCTCTGCTTTTTAGGTCACTTTGCTCTGCTTATAAATCCTGGCCTTGATGTTCAAGCCATAAATCTTCCTCCCCAGTCAACATATTTTTTTTTTTCCCCTCTGGTCTTGTTAAAATAACAGGGTCAGAATGTTTAAAATCCATATTGTTGCATTTTCTGCAGTTTTGGCTCATAATAAGTATTCTCTTCCTCTCTGGGAAACTGCCACAGACTCATGGCCAGACAGGACTGCTTGGGAACTTGGGGGGAGAGAGGAATGAGGGAAAAAGGAATCCAAAGCATGTGCTAAAATGATCTGCCACTCATATGTATACACAACCCCATGCATGCCTGTAGCACATACACGCACGCAGCCTTGCCTTCCCTGCTTTCACACACCTACCGCCTTGCTGGCATCTTGCACTTGCCTTCACTGAGGCACAACCTTGCACAGATCAGAGCTGCATCTCCTCCCCCCACCCCTGATCCCCATATCCCCCAGATACCTGGCAGGGAACCACAGAAGTGGTTCCTATCCTTCCCCTTGCCAAGCAGGACTGTTTACACAAATTTGGTACCTGCTGTCCTAGCTTGGTGCTCTACAGCTTTCCACCCTCCCCAGTGCCAGGAGCACCTTCTCAGCCACATCTTTACCCAGCTGTGCTCCTCACCCCTTCCTGCAACATGCTGTTGGGTCCCCATCTGGGAGGAGCAGCACCTCTCCTCTGCTGCCTGCCCGGGGAGGGGGAGAGACTCTGTGAGAGCTGGGTTCACGTGTTGGCACAGCGGGAAATAGCTTTTGCTCAGCACCAGGTACCCAGGCAGCCCTGCATGGGAACACGAGCCTGCCAACAAGGCGTGTGTGATGGTGCAAAGCCAGCGCTCCCACGCTCAGCCAGCCAGGAGCCCGCAGAAGTGCAGCGAAGCATCCCTGTGTATCTGCATTACGGTTCTCTTCTTAATGACTGTACAACCAGTGTTTCTGCAGGTTTCATGTGAAGGGCTGTACTCGCTTGAGCATGCAGTCAATAGTGCTTTCGGTCTTCATCACTCACTGTCTGGCTCCAGGCTTTATTTATTGCACAGCATCAAATCACCGAGCCAAAGACAAAACTGGCTCGCTCCCTTGTGGCCTTTTTGGTGGGCATTCCCAGTGATCAAGCTTTAACAAAATTAGCATTGCTTCTACCTTTGGAGGTGATATTGCTGTCTGCAGTGCGTGCAGGAGGGGCTGAGCCGTAGCAGCTGTACAATCGATAGCACGGAGCACCTTGCAGGAACAGCCTGGACCTCTGTCTAGTTTCTAATCTGCCGGCACATCCTCAGGGAAGAATTGCAACGTAAAGACCAGGAATATATTAGTGTGCAGGCTGTGAGAATGACCGCAGGTGGGGTGTAAGGCATAGACACAACCTAAAGAGTAAAGTCTGGGTTATTAGAGGTAATTCTCAATGCTGATGTCCTGTTTGAGAGAGCCAGAGCCCATGCTTTTGGAGTATGTATCATTTTATAGCCAACACCACACTGAAAGACGTGAGTGCTTCTGCAAAGCAGACCCTGGTGTTGGGACGTCTAGAAGAGGTGGAATTAACAATTCATGACAAAAATACAAAGTGACAGGACACAAGATCAGTGGCTGGAGCAGACTCCAGCTCTCTAAATGGTATTTAAAAGCCTTACATGTTCCTTCTCCGGCTGCCCCCCCTGCTTCATTTGCCTCCCAGCTTGTGCAAGAAACGAAGCCATGCTCCTGCAAACCACAGCTGCTTTCCTGCCCAGCCCCTGCCCATCCCCAGAGCTGTTCTGGCACGTGGGCTAAAGTAGGGGGGCCCTGAGAAGTCACGGCAGAGTTGGACTCTGTGTCTCAACATGTGCATGACAAGGGTGAGCTGAACTTGTGCAGGGGTGACACAGATGAACTCTATGTGCATGCATATATATGCGTATATATACGTATGTTGCATACATACATATATATGTGTTTGTTTAATAGTACTTTCCATTGTTAAGACCTGAAGCTCCGCAGTAATTCCAGTATCCAGCTCCCTCCAGATCCCCATCTGGAGCAGTTATTTTTCATTATGAGAGACAAAAAAGGAAGCATTTGCTAGGCATGATTACTTTCCCCTGAAGGAAGCAGCCACCCACTTTGCCGGAGGGTTTCACAACCGCTCGCTGCGAGGGAAGCACAGGAGGCAGAAATGCTGGGTTGGCTTGGAGGACACTTTTGCACTGCTTTGAGCCCTATCCCAAAGTTTCTCCATGCAGCCCAAGATGCCACTGACTCAGCATCATTAAGACCAGCCGAAGTGGAGTGTATGGCTGTAGCTTACGTGATCCACTGGCCCACAGTCAGGTTTTAATGTTTTAGCATCTGTGGAGCTTCAGCCAACAGCTGCAGCTTGTGGCATGTAAAACAAAACTATGTTTGCCTCTCACATCCAGTTCTCTTAAGTGTTGCTCTAACCACAGTGCTGGGATGAGGCAATTTTACTTAGACTCCAGCTGAGTAGCCCTGCAGATCTTGCGGCACAGAGAAGACACCTTCACCCAAGAACATCTTGGGCATCACGTGGGTCATGGCTGGCATTGCCCATTCCCTGACGGGTCCGTGGAGTAGCTGGACCCATGCTGGAGACCCCAGGGTGGAGGGGAGTACCAGGACAAGGGGACCTGGTGCCACACTGTCAGCTCACGGCTGCTGGCTTGTTTCACACCTACTAGTTTTGGAGCTGCTGCCCCATCTCCTTTTGTGGGAGAGGTCAAGAGCAAGGGACAGAAGAGGACCAGCTTTGCTTAGCAGCAGCAGGAACCAGCAGCCTCAATAGCTGCAGGCCTGGGGCAGGAAGAAAAGGTTTGGGAAAGGTGGCAGCAGTGCTAGGTAAGGGCACATCAGGGGAGGGCTCTGTGCCACCCACCCTGTGCTCCCTTCCGAGGGTCCCCCAGCACTAAGGGCCCCAAATCTGCCCGTGCCATGTCCTATGCCCAGCCCCTATGGTGGGGTTTGAGCAAAAATGAGAAGCTTTCCACAGGGAAGACGTTTTGGGAAGACCCAAGGGTCAAACACTGGCACGTACCTCAGCATTAGGCAGCAATACCAGCTCCTCCCTGCCCCAGCCACTGTGAGCACAAATTGCAGGCTGCACCTCATCACCCCGACCTGGCACAGAGGGACACGCAGGCTCACCCACTCGAGTACTGCAGCTTTATTTGAATGACACAATCCACGTTGAGAGTCTATAGGTTACATGGCGGGTGCGTCAGGGTTGCGGGGGGAGTGGGGTGGATGAGGCAACGCTTATAAAACATCTCACCCTGTTTAAAAGGTTCAGTTCAGTCCCTTTTGTGTTTTGTGCTTTTAACGTTGCGGACGGCTTGGTATCATGGTGGGTCCCAGCTCTGCTCGATGATGGTGACGGCACCCTATGAGATGTGGAGTGGGGACAGGACGAGACATGGTGGCGATGAGGGAGGTGGGTGGAGAAGGGGGCTCTGTCCCAGGGTCCCCACCCAGGATACCCATGGGAAAAGAAACGAGAGACACCAGAGGACCCCTCATCCTCTATAATACCCCCAAATACACAGAGTCTGTGTGTAGCTCCTTTTTGGGGGTTGTTTCTAAACGCTTCTGTCAGGTCAACATATACTTTCTACTGGCCTTGGTGACCTGAAAGTATGAGGGTGATGTAGTCCCACTGGCACTGGATCCCAATGAAGTGGCTCACCGTTGGGCCTGAGCTGGTTCTCCCTGCCCCTTGCAAGCTGAGGATGGGATTTTGGTGTGATCCTCTTCTATGGGATCCAGGGATGAAGTCTGCTGCTGATCTGTCCAGGCTGTAAATGAAACACTTGGTAAGCATAAGTACGGAGCGGGGGGATGGAGTGAGGAAGAGTGTGGGAAGCACTGTCTGATGCTCACTTCTGGCCAAAGGCAGGAGGTGCCACAGTTGTTACCCCATGAGACAGTCATATATTGAGTGACGGCCCCTTTCCTCCACTATGTGCATTGCGATACAGGCAGGATGGTTCTGGCTGGGAAAAAAGACCCAAGCAAAACCATGCTGGCACCAAATTTTCCATCCCATCTAGAGATTAGAGATTGTCTCCATGCTGTCAGGCAAGGGCTGTGACCAAAACCACAAAGAGCCTGTAGCATCCATCTGTAGCATCCACAGCTTTTGGGGAATGTCCTGAGAGATGAATGCATGCTGTGGAGCCCTCTGGGGTGAGAAGGTAAATCTAGAAGATCCTAAGAACTGGGAAAACAGGCCAAGCTCATCTATTTGAAAGCACTGACAGCAAGCCACTTTACCCGGCGTTAATTCCACCAGTTACATCAATGCACTGAGAAGCTGGGGATGGGCAGCAGAGAAGGACAAACACCAAGGTTTGATGAGAGGAAAAGGTCACCTCCAGCAAACTCTGAGAGAGTCTTCTTGTCCCAGGACGTTACACACCAGGGCCTCCACGAAACAACCAAATAAATGCACAGGAAAGCTCCTTTGCTCCCAGTCCCCATCGGCACCTGAATTTTCCCAGGGAAACCGCCAGTGCTCACAAGTCCCTTGCTGCTCAACCTCTGTGTGGTACATGCTGCCACCTATACAAACGACCTAAATGCTGCCCCCAGTGAACGCCTGTGGCATTTCAAAGACAGAATGAAATCAATTTTCTCCTCTCACCACAATTTAGGTGCTGTCTGAGCTGACCATGCTGCTACGGCCTCTCCTGCCTGTTGCTCTGTTTATTGATAGTTGGTTCTCGAGAACAAGGCCCAGTGAGACAAGACAGACCAAGTGCCCCCACCTTGGAGCGTGCTCAGGGTTGGAGTGCGGACAGTGGTAGAAGGGAAAGGTGGGGACTGAACGGAGATGCTGCTGCCTCCAAAAGGGGCTTTCAAGTCCCGTCTCCTCCCTGCTGCATTGCTGGCAGCTGCAGCACACCCACACCTCAGTTTTCAGCTCCGATCCCTTTACAAGCTGCTAAGATGAACACCTTACCAGCGCTGGACCTACACAGTGCTAGCAACAACTGGAGACAGCTTCGTCTTGGCGCCGCATTGTATATCACAGTCACCAGAAGAAAACCAGTTGGCACCTGCCCGCAGAGGCTGCGATGCAGGCAGGGAAGCGGGGCTGCACTCGCTCTTAGCTGGTTTGGGTTCAGCCCCGTGCCCTGAGCAGCTGTAACACTGAGAGCGAAGGAGTCGCTGCTCACCCACAGTGGCTGAGCAGCACTGCTGGCATCTGGCATGTTCCAGCTTCTACCCAGGGCCTGCCTTTGCCGATTACCTGCGGCATACCATAGTTATGACAGTTTTGATCATCTAGGAGTAACTCTCCATTATAACAGCTAGGTTTCACGCAACTGAAAGCCACTCTGCTGCCTAAACGGCAGGACCAGAGCCCAGCTCCCTCAGCCAAAGCAGACCTCCGTTGGCTAGCAGCAGCAGCTGCTCTTTTGTCTTCCTGCAGACTTGGCTGGTAGACGGGACATGCATATGCAGGGTGGTAGAGCAGCCAGGTACCCTTCACTTGGCTCAGTGCTTCAGGCAAGGACCTGGACATTACAACATAAAGCACATCCAGCGCTGTGAGCTTTGGGTGCTGGTACTGCTGGGGGTACCGGCACCGTGTGAGGGCTGTCCAGCTGCCCCTGTGTTTTGCTGAGTTTAGGCCACCCTGGCAGTGAAAATTGCACTGTAAGCCAAGCATTCATAGCCAAATCCCCCTTTAGGACAACAGTTAATGGAAGCACAAAATTTTGCCTCCTTCCACAGGAGCAAATGGTTTATAGGCCGTACCAAATCCATGCAAAACCTGGATTTACCACAGACCTTCACAGCCCTCCACAAAAACCTCTATGCACCAAGCTCTACCTTTGCAACAGCTGCCAGTGGACAGCATCTCTCCCTCTCCCTTTCCCTTGTTCTCTGCCCCATGCTGGAAAACCCTCACCATGAAAGGCAGCAGAGGGAAAGGCAGCGCTCGTGTGCTGGGACCTGAGCGCTACCTCCCTTTGCAGCTTTCTCAAGGGATCACCCGTGGAGGAACAGTGGGTGCTCAGCTTCTTCATGCACAGATGTGCTGAGGCTCTGGAGCTGTATCGGCATGTTTTACTAGTACAGGTCTGGCTGGGAAATCTGGTCTAAGGGCTTTGCTTTAGTCTCCATCGCCTAGCGTCTGAGCAGCTGCAGGTCAGAGCCCACTGCCTGCCACCAGTGAAACAAGGGGCAGTGCAGCGTGGAGCTCGTCTTTCCCCTCTCCTTTTCAAGAAGAACACGAACACAGGGGCACGGTGAGCCCTGCTAACCTGCTGTCAGTCTCTGGAGCTCTCTCTCCTTTTGAGGAAGGATGCTTGATGGCAAAGCAACTGAGCGTGCACCTTATACCCAACCCAGGGTCTAGATGTCAGGCGCACACCTCAGTCAGCCACAGTGGAGCGGGATGGCACTGCTCTTCCATGGGCAAGAGGTGTCCTGGTGACTACAGCTCCCTGCAAGATGCACCCCCTCCCTCTCTGGAAAGGCAGGTTGTCTGAAGGTGGCCCTGGGCTGTCCTGCAGTACTCCTTGGGATGTTTAAGGCCTCCAGAGCACAAGTGGCTGTCTCTGGTTTGATGTGACCATACCGGGCTGTAAGTAGCCATCAGAAGACCCCAGAATCCCCCTGTGGTGGGCTAGGTGGTGGCAGACGGTGAGCCAAACTGGCATGTGTCTTACTCCCAAGGGGAGTGCTGAAAAACACATATACACCACAGCTGTCATTTGGGATGCTGAGTGTACCGGGGCTATTCAGCTCCCTGCTGGAAACCACCAGCTGCCAGTTATTACCATGGAGTTTAAATTGGGTCCTGTTAAAATGCAATTTCCAGAGCTCTCCAGCACTCGTTTTTCTGCAAATGCCTTTTGTCTGCATTAAATGCCTTCCCAGGCTGAGCAGGATGAGCAGTTATCAGTGGGGCCAAACAAATACAAACGGTGGCAACAACTGGCTTCTCCTGCAGCCTGCACGGGGTCCTGCGGCTGTATGCTTCTTGCCTCTATGAACAGGGGTGCACCCGCATGGAGGGCAGCCTGGAAAAGACAAGATGTCAGGGCACTTTAATGGAGAAAGAGTGAGGGACCAAAGCTGGTCTCTGCCAAAGCCAGGAGTGTGAGAAGGGCGCTCTTTTGCACAGGAGATGATACTCACAATGCAACTTCTTGTCCTTACTAAAAAGCAGGGTCCTGCTCCCTGGGCATCACTTGGCGCTGTGGCACTGTGTCCCACCGCACCCAGCTTAAAGCACAGCGCCCACAGTGATGCGTCCCTCCGTGATGTTGCTAGGCCGTCCAAAGGCACCCCGGAGGCAAAGGGGTGCTGCAGCATTTCCAGGCAAAGAGCATTGCTCTGACAGACGAAGGGGACTGAAACAGCAACACCCTGAAGCAGCAACTCCCCGAGCTCTCTGCTTTAAGGCAAAAGTTTGTCTCTTCGAGTGGGGTGAGGTGACACCATTTACCCCACCTAGGAGCAAAAATGCCCTGGTTTGTCTGTCACTGCCTGGGGCAGGTGGGGTCCCTCAGGGCAGCGTGAAGGACCCCCTGGCCATTCCCACAGGTAAAACTCCCTGCCTCAGCCTCGCCGAGAGCTAGCGGGGAGCAGGGCTTGCTCCTGCCAGCACCTTGCACAGGATGGCTTCACGCTGGAGACAAGGCTCAGGGCAGTGATGGTGCGATGGAGGGATGCTTCTCCCACCAGTGCCGCTTGCTGCTCCCAGTGACCGTCCCTCCCAGGCTGAGAAGCACAGAGCACCAACCCAAAAGCAGGGTGCTTTTACTGGCACGGAGTGATAGGGACGGGCTGAAGAGGAGGAAGCCAGACCCTGCTCTCCCTTTGGTACTAAAGCATTTTCATGTCGTTCTGGAGTAGTGCACCCACAGAATTTCATATAGAAAGAAATTAAATTTCCATACTTTGAATAGCGATAGGGAATAAAATACAATTTTTGTCATGTTTACTACACTCATTCATATATCCATAAATTATTTTTGCAAGAAATTTACCAGCCTAAACATCTGAACTCCCCCTACTTTTTCCCTGATTGCCACCCTATTTCCTTCCAGAAGAAAGCTACTTCCCAGAAGAAGGGCTCCATATCGCTGCTGCTACAGCTGCTCTTCAGGCAGCACGCCACGCAGCTCTGCTGGGCAGCTCTGCATGCATGCCAATCACAACACTTCACTTCAGGAGTTCCCGAACCGTGTGTGCACTACGCAAAGTTTTTCATATAGATGAAACGTTTTTTCACTCCCATATGGCTGGGAAGAGTTGCACTCAGGCATTCCAAATTACTTAACTCCACATCAAATGAAACATATTAGCTCCGTGGCTTTCCAGTGGCTGATCTACGTGGAAGAAAAATAGTCTATTACTATTACCAGCCAGGAGTTGCTTTTCCGAGCGAGCAGGAGGAATTGATGTTCATATTGTTAAAAGCCATGGATTAAAGCCCTGTTGATGACCTGTTATTGGGACTTGCACTGAACTGTGGAAAATTATAATAAAAAAAGTATATTTTTCAGAATACGATGAACAACTACAAAAAGAAGTTTCAAATGAAAGTTTCTTTGTAAGCCTCACTTGTAACTACACAGTAGCATTCACTACTTCTAATATCTACAACTTATACCCAGGAGCCTGCACACTCACATATTTTCTGTTTTATACCCTGGAAAAAAAAAAGAAATTGAGTATATATCGGCTAACACCCACACAGCATTCTTCCTAATGTATTTCTACAACTACCAAGCAGAGGTCTCCTTGTAAATAAAAGCAGTCTCTTAAATTTATATTGCACTTTTCTTCTGCAGGGACTTTCATACTATGTACAGGAATAATCTCCACCATCACTGAAATGCAGCCACTTCTGGAGCGGAATAAAGCAGCCACTCGATAGGCACACAGCAACATAAAACATCAGGAAGAGAAACATAATGTTGGGACTGCAACAGATATTTAAGAAGACAGCCTGTAATTAAGTTTAAGGACTGTAATTTAGCCAGAACACTGTGGAAAGCGTGAGGGGATCTTTAATTGCAAGGGGCAAGGAGCATGGCTTTACATCTCACCTGGGAAGCATTACCACCGCAAGGAGAATTGCCCCCTCAAGCATGGGGTAGTAAACCACAAATACCACTGCCCTCAGAGAGGAGGTACACTGCCCCCCCCACCCCCCATCATTGCACAGCTTCTCATCCTCACTGCTGAAGTGCCTCTTTCCTCTGCTACGCTCTCTCAGTGCATCTGCCAGCGAAATGAGGTCCTTCCTTTCGTCCTCAGTACTTCTGACAAGCTGAGGCACTTGGGTTAACGACTTTCCCCCAAACTCACCGCCAGCTGCTTTCCAGCCAGAGACAAAGGAGCAGAGGTCTAAGTGGGAAGGGGCTCCCTGAGACTTTTACCGAAGCTGATGGGCCCACACCTGACAGCAGGAGAAGGTTTCACCTCTGGCTGGGGTGATCTGCTTGCTCTGCCCTGGACCCACTGCCACCCACGGGCTTCTTGCCCCCTGCGCCGTGGGTCGGCTTGGTGAGGTACTTACATCCTTCCTCGCAGGAGCTGGCAGCAGGGCACGGACACCCTGCCTGCAGGTATCCCTTTCTAAAAGCATGGTGCCCCTTTGCTGACACTTGCTTCACAGATAACGCTTTGTCCATGGTCCTGAGCCTTCAGGCTGCACCTTCCCAGCCCCACAGCACCTCTGCTGCCCACTAAACATCAGCAAAACATGCAACCCTGGCTAACGAGCCAGTAGAAGCAAGGCCACAAGTGTCTCAGCCTCAGAGCCTAGAAGGTGAGATGGTTGCCCTGGGCTATCTCTTACCAACGGGGAAATGCTCCCATCTCCATCTTCTGCCCAGCAGAAGCCCCCTGGAACCAGCAACGCAGCACAAATGTTTTGCCACTGACAGATCAGAAGCCATCATGAAGCACCCAAGGGCCCCTGGAAAGCACCCTCTCTCTCCTAGGAGTGAAAGTGGAGTGGGGTGATGACTTCTGGCCTCCAACAAGCATGGAGGAAAGGAATAGCATAGGACTGAAAGAACTCAGCTACAAGATGAGGGTGGCACTGGCTGCCCATGAAAATGGCAACAGACAGCAAGAAGCAGAATCACTGTCGGCACCCACAGCATCCCACAACACTGCCTGGCCCTGGGAGACAGACAAAGGTCTCCTGGTCAAATATGCAGTGTGATTGAGGTCTGGGCTCTGGAGGGAGGAGTGGAGACAGAAAAGACACAGTTCTCATTCTTGGAAGTGGAGAAAAGCAACAGGGACAAGGGAGACACGTATCATCCCCTCTCACTGTCTTGCAAGGCCTCCTGTGAAGGAGGTTCCCTCGTCCCTCAGAGCTGATGTCCTTTCTCTCTCTGATGGTGGCCAGGGAGCATCAGTGCAGATGAATGCCCTTCCAGGAGCTAGAGAGTGATGGGTTTCAAGACTTCAAACTGGATCTCTTGGGAGTTAAATAAGAGCTTTTGCCCTCCATCAGTGGAGGAAAAGAGGCACCAGCTGTTGCTGGAAGCTGAGCAATGCAGGAGGCAGCTAATATATCCACGTGATTTTAGAGAAATACAGTTGTCTCAGAGAAGCTGATATATCCATCAGAAATGGGGAAGGAGCCACGGGTACTGGGGGCTCTGTGAGAGGGCTAGCTCATCGTACATCTGTGGCACCCTAGATACGGAGTTTGGACGGGGTATCCCTTACGGGGAAGAGTCCCACTTGACTGAACTGCCAGAGCATGGGCTAGTAAACCCCGGTTCACAGTCCTGAGGGGCCAACTCTGCCCTGTGCAGGGAGGTAAGTCATGCCCAGAGCTGCTTCCAGTTGCAACAAGGCTACCACAGCTCCCACTTGGCCGGTGCAGGGCAGACCCTTCTCCTGTGGGTTCATCTGGAGCAGCACACACCTCCACCCTGAGGAGGTCAGGCCAGACCTGCTGCAGGTCTGCAGCAGAGGGAGACAACAGCTTTACCCTTTCATGATGCCAGCAGGAAAATGGTGAATTTCCCCCATCCCTGTTCCTCAGTGGCAAACGGGGCCACCCTCTTATTGGGTCCAGCTTCCTGCCTCCATCCTTCCTGGGGCACTTTCCTGCCTGTTCCACCGTTCAGCTCCTCTGCCCACTACTTTGGCAGTGGAAGCTGCGTGCCTGCGAGACTGCACGTGCTGACAAAGTTCAGCCACCTCTCCCCTGAGCATCGATGCTGTTGCCACACTTCACCCACCCTGCAGCTAACGCACTGTGCGTGCTAAAAGGCCTCAGAAGGTGAGAGGGCAGTATTGGAGCTGCCTAAACTGCTGGCCTAGGGTCATGGACACGGGACCTGCTGTCTGGCTGAAGAAGGTTTAAAAGCCTGACTCTTCCCATAATCCAAAAAGCTTGAGGTGGGGGAAGTTAAGCAATGGAATAAAAGACCAAAATAAACAGGTAGCGAAAGAGAGGCAGAGAAGCAATCCTGGGCTTAGGGCTGAGGCAACTGTCATCCCAGCATTCACGGGGGAAGCCAATGTGCAACGGGTCCCTCCTTCCCATCCCACCCTGCCCCATCCCTCAGCCCCACAGAGACACCTTTCTGTCTGCAGCTCAGACCTGCTCTCATAGTTTCTCCACCCAGCAAGAGTGCTGAGAGAGAGAAAGAGGCGCTCAGAGGCCAGTGCTGCAGCCCGATCCAGCCGGGACTTCTCCACCACTCAGCGTGGTCCATGTGACGGGTCCATTCCTGCTCCATCTTCTTCAAGCTGGCGGGTGAGAAGCACAGAGCGGTGGGGAAAGGCCAAAGCAAACCACACAGGGGGCAATTAAATACATGAGAGCCTGGAAGATGCGGATGGATGGCAACACTGAAGCACATGCGGTGCGAGGCAAGATGCTCCGGCCACCGGCACGCAGGGCGGCTGCTGCCCAAGGTCGAGGCCGGCGTTACTGCAGGGAGCTGCAGCCGGAGCAGCGCAGCCCCAGCCAGCGGGAAAGCATGGGGAGACAAGGGGAATACTGCAGTATATCATCCACTAAGCTGTGGGCTCTGCAGTAAAGAAGGTAACTGTTCTGGTAGAAATTTGTGCTTTAATATATTTTTGTTTGTTTGTTTAAAACAAGTTCCCACTTCCCTGAGGAAGCCCTGTCCGACATTCCCAAGGAAACATGGGGGTGTTTTTTTTCCTCCTTCATTTGCTCTTCACGTTTCTTCATTCTTATTTTTTGTCTTTCATTCCTTCTTTTCTGTGTGTTTCTGTTTCTTTCCTTCCTTCCTCTCTCTCTCTCTCACGCACGTGCTTTTAAAAAAATTTTGTCTTTATTTTTTAATTTTGTTCTAGACATTATGACTTTCTCAAGGAGTGCTCCAGTTCTGAACCAGATCCCTTTGCGTGGTCATGCCTGTCAGTCTTTGGTAACAGAGGGACACTTTGGTGTGTCAGTGAGGAGGGGAGGAAGAGGAGCAGAGGTGGCTGAGTAGGAAAGGAGCAGGAATGTCTTGGTCCGAAGACAGGAGCGCTCGCTTGCCATCATCTGAGCAGCACGTAAAGGAAGAAAGTCAATGGGCCACAAAGACAAGGGCTGTGCAGGGCCGGGACACCGCTTCCTGGAAGAGCAACCGCTGCCAGCCGAGAAGAGAGAAAAAGAATTAGTGATGGGACGGATCCAGACCTCATCAAACAAGTCAGCACACATCAGTGTCTTAGCCTCTCCTCCCACCCTGAACCACGAAGCACCTCCCAGATCTATTGGGAAGATCTTTCTAGCGTTCCCTGGACATTCTCAAGGCTTCCCAAATTATTTCTTTTCCAGCTCGGGAGAAAAGGTTGAATCTTAGTTACTTTTGCAATCCAACCTTCCTTTCTTCCCCAGAAGATTCAACTTGAGTCAAACAAAAGGTTCTGCTTGTGTTTTGGTTACAGCTTGGCCATCCTAGGCTGAAACAGACCTTTAACTGCATCTGAAATTTTGAAATTTTTAGGGTGTTCTGATTTTTTTGATGTTTTGTTTCCCCCTTCACCTTTGGAGTTAAGAAAATGGCTGAAAGTGACTCTTCCTCAACAACGTTTTTTTCCTTCAAAAATAAATAAGACAAATTGAACCTTGCTCACAAGCGTCCGTCTGGCTTTGGTTTGCATACTCTGAACATCTGCTCTCCTGCCCACTCGAGGCATGTTACCAAGGGCACAGGCAGGACTAAGGCATGAGGCACACCAGTGATTCCCATAATAATGCCTGTATACTGCTTATGCACCTTGCTATGGCTTCAACCTTCGGTGCACCTCAGTGAGAGTGGAATTGTCTCCATTTCTGCAATGCTGGCACCAGGATGGTGTGGAGGGACTGGAAAGGGGCTGGTGGGATTTAGCTCAAGCACTCACTGTCAGGATCAGGAGAGAGGTGATACACAGCTCGGGTAGCTTGCTCCCATCCTGCATGTGCAATACCCTGCCTGGCTGTGCCTCTCTGCTCAGAGGGCAATGGGAAGAAGCCCAGTTCTCCCTGGCTCCAGGCCCCAAAAGGCAGATTTTTTTCCTGGAGTAGGACTGACTTAACACTGCAGAGGGCATTAGAGCCTGCAGAAGGTCTTTCCCTTTCCAAAGCTCCCATACCTAGAGTTTCCAGGAAAGAAGATATTGCAGGAGTCTTTAGCTGCTTGGAGATGACTCCCTGAACCCAACATACTGGTGCAGACTTCAGCATGCTGGTGTCTGGCAGCACAGTCCCTACAGGATCTGGTTGTTCATCTGAGCTCTTGCTAACTCACGACTGTAAGAACAAGTGCAAGAGTCTGACAGCCCCTTTGCTGACTTCTGCTGATGGAGTCAACCATCTTGTTGAGTCCCACCAACATGTCAACGTGCTCTGAAATTAGCTGCGTGTCCCTAGCACATGCATTCATGTATGCACTTCCACCCACTCGTTTTCCTCTGAGGCATGCATACTCTCACCCTTATTTGGTCCAATTGGCTTCCTTGGACAGTCCCCCTTTTTCAGAGTGACATCATCGATGGCAATGTCCCCCTCGTAGCTCGTGCCCCGGACACCTTCAAAGATGATCTGCAAGTAGAGCATGGGACAGAGCCCAGCATGAGGCTGCAGTTGTGGAGGACCCTTCCTGTGCTGTGGGGCTCTGCAGAGGTGAGCAGGGCACAGACCAGATCTTATCAGGTCCCCCAGTGAATGATTCCTTCCTGTTTCTCCAGTACTCACAGATCTAGAGAGCTGGACCCCACTGCTTATGGGACCAACCCCTGTGTGCTCAGCATCTGTAGAGTAATAAATGAGCATGTAGAGCTCTGGTTTATTAAGTGTGCTGCACTAATAAACCAACCAACACTGAACAGCGCTCGCAAGAGTAACTAAATTCTTATTTATTATTTTAAAGTACCCGAAATCACGCTGGGCGTTTTGCCACAGTACCGCAACTTACCAGCCTGCACAGACCCAGCTCTCACAAACAACCCTACAACAGCAAAGTAGCATGTTGGGCAGAACCATCAGTAGAACATCCAGTAACAAAGCAGCCCGCTTCCCAGGTACGCATAAACAACTCGATGAGCAGATAGGGAGTGCCCAGTTCACACTCACAAGCTGTCCTACAGTCCTAAACCAGGGGGACAGTGTGGGTGGGCTCTTGCAGCACACACTAGAAGAAACCTCTAGCGCTCAAAGTCACCTTACACCAACAGGTCAGCATCCCCCAGCTGCTCAACACCAAGAGACCTGTCACGCAGACCTGGTACCAGAAGGAGCTCTTTGACAAGCAGTTTCCAGACCAGCAATAATCAGAAAATTTATAGTGCCAAACTGATGCTTGCACATAACAACGTTGGATGACTTCAGAGAGAAGTGGGTTTGATTTCTGTGCACCCACCAAGCTCTTGCCTTGCCCCAGTGACCCTGGGGCTGGAGAGCTCCCAGTGCCCTCCCTGTGCCTGACCAGCTCCTCTGACATGGAGGCAGGTGTCTGCTGGGAAGTCTCCTACAGCCCATGGCACATGGACAGGACAGGTGGCAGGTGGCTCCTTGGCTGTAGACCTGACTTACCTGGAAGGGCCCGGGCGGGTTGATGGGCACGTGTGCTTGCTGCCACATGTTCCCCCGGTTCCCACTGAGCGACCAGACCTGGGTGTCGATGGCTCGCTTGTTCCGCACGCGAACTAGCAGGTTCAAGGAGCCTGTAAGAGAGAAACCAGGCGCTGGCGTGCCGGGGCAGGCAGGCAACCCTGCCTGCTGGGCTGGCCCCCAGCGTAGCTCTGGGGCTCAGCCTCGAGCCACAGCTGTATGCCCCAGCCATCCCAAGGACAGCCTGCAGAGCCCCAGTGGTAACTTCTGGAGGGAGCCAGCGTTCTCCTGGGTTGATAGGCAAGCGCAACTGGTGATGTTTCATCCATCTGGGCTATCCAAGGGAGGAGACAGACCCAGATGAAGACAGAGAGGACAGGATGAGGAAGAAGCAGTCTGTAGCATGGCTGGGGTGGCACAAGAAGAGGGTGGCAGAAATGCTAGCTGAAAGGGACGTCCAGAGGCATCCCATCCAACTTCTTCTCCAGCTCTACATGAGGGCAGCATGGCTTTGCCTGGCCGAGTCTTGAAATCCCCTGAGGAAATCAACTTTTCCTAACGTCCAATATGAACTTCCAGACCTACCAGTTGTGGCCACTGTTCCCTATTATGTTGTCTAATACTGCTTATAAGATTTTGGCTCCGTTATCTTTGAAATTGCCCTTCAAACAGCTGGGGGCCAAGGGCTGATAGCAGCCTCCTCTTTGTCAGCCCAGCTCCCTCAACCTCTCTTCCCCAGGACTTCTGCTCCTGGCCCTTGAGCATCCTGATGTCCCTCCATTGGACCTACACCAGTTACTCTACATCCCACTTGAACTGGGGAGCCCAGGACACATATTAGCCTCTCCCTGTTCACCACTAGCACTTGATGTATGCTATGCAGCTTACAGCCCTCTCCGTGTCCTGGCCCTGGCCATCAGCTGCAGAAATATGACCTGTGTCCTCAGTCACCACTTGCCCCAGAAGCAGCCTTGGAGCGAGCAGACGTTCTTTGCTAGCGCTGGGTACCACACTGCCTGTACCATTCCAGCCCCACGTTTTCAGAGGGACACAAAGACCCTGTGAACCAACACAGACTTCACGTTCTTTCGAACAAAGCAATTCCCAAAAGGTTTTGTCTGCCATTAAACCAAAACGAAAGCCAACAAATCTCCAAGCATTTCCAGTTCTCACTTTGAAAAGTGAGAAAGTGTTACAGCCTTCCACCCACAAATGAAACCATCTCAGTTTGTCTTCCTGCAGCATCTTTTTAGTAATCCCCTCAGCTGACTTTTTTTCCTTTTTTGTTTCAGTGAAAAAAACATTTTTAAACATTCACTCAGGGCTGACCTGAAACACTTTTTCTCTTTTCTTTTTCAATTCAGCTGGAAAACCCCAAAATCAATCACAACTCCAGTCACGCTGTTGCTCATCAGTGTTTCTGGTCTCCATACACAGACATATTACACCTGAGAGCAGAGAGGCAATAATAACCCTTACTTATATGTCCGTAGTCTGTCTGCGCTTGGGATGCTGCATTCCTGCCTGGGTACACCCTTCTGAGAGGCAGCAGCGAGAGGTCAGGGGAAGAGATGGGGATAGAGACTTTCCTATATAACCTCCTTCCTACGTGATCCCCTGAAGTTCTTCATTCTTGGCACATCAGCCTTGGGGGCACTGTGTGAAGGACAGGGACCTGGAAGTATCCCCGTCAAGCGCCTGGCTGTCAGAAAGTGAGAGACACATCACAGGGAGTTCAGAGATGCATAATAAAGATGATGAAATGTTTAGATTCCGAGTGGCTGACTTACAAGAAAAGGTTAAAGGAATGAAATATGTGTATAATTTAGTGAACTGAGGAAAGAGGGGCATGTTATTTCCTGGCAATATTCAGAAGCGTTAGCACTAAGGCTAGCTGAGAAAACTAGATGAAGGCCTGATGGGACAGGGAGAGCGTATCCAATTCCCTTTCCCAGCGGTACCCAGTTTGGGATGCAGACCACAACCCAAGATGAGGAGTGAAATAACTTGTTTCTCTCTCCCTCGAGACCAGCTGGCACTGCACCACCTTGGGGAGACAGAGGTAAGCGAGTGGGATCTCCCTCCTGGAAACATGGTGCCAGGGATGAGAGAAGTCACTACAGGAGCCTCCAGCAAAACCAGCTTTGAGCCACTGGTTTCTTGCTGTCCTCCCTGTCCTCATGAGCCTCCTACGAGGGAAAGTCTCTCTAAGAAGGATACCTAGTCCTCACGGAGGCCCTTGGCCAAACTGATGGCCCATGTAGGAACTATGTGACCCCACAGATCAATGTCAACAGGAGTGTGTTCAGAGCAGCTAATTACAGACGCCAGAGCCGGTGAAGTGAGAGACTGAGAGTGAATGAAGAATTAGTATGAAGCTGCTAGCAAGCAAGGATTAAAAACAACCGTTGTCTATTCTACCTTCATTTGGGGACCTGCAGCTAGGATCTGCTGTGCAAGAGCCTTGCTGAGTAGCCAGCACTGGGACAAACCAGGCAGCAAATGAACTTTGATGCCCTAGGAAAAAAGCAAAGGCAAGATAGAAAGAGACCCAGAGAAGCATCTGGAATGCAAATTAGTGCCCCCAAAGCACTGGCTGTGAATGCCTGGCCTAAGCCCAAATCAAGCCTGAGCATATCCTGGCTGACAGCTCCATGTCCTTGCAGCATCAGGAAAATGTTTCAACCTTTTGGCCCCTGAATTCCCTAATAGAACAATAGAGAATACGAGCAGGCATTCTTCAAATGGTTTGCAATTGGAAAGGAAGCTCCCTTACCTGTCCGCAACCTGCAGTGTGTTTCACCACCCCTGTCTACACATGGAAAACTGAAGGTCAAAACAGATGAACAGCGTGCACATGACCGTCTTACAAATCAGTCTGAGTTGTGAAGGGGAGTCAGATCTCATAGCCCTGTCTGCAATCCCTGGTAAGTTACAGAGCCTCCCTGAGGCTGGGAAAGAACCATATCACCTCCCTTTCCCAGTAATGCTGTCACTGGGAATGTGCTTCTGGGAGGCATGGCAGAGACTCCAGGACTTCAAACTAAACAGGCATGAAGCCTCTACCCCATCTGAACTGGGTCCACAGTGTTGTAGATGTTAAAGACTGTGCGGGTCTTCTACTTCATTCCCTTCTACCACGTGTCAGTCTCCCACAGACTGCCAGTCAAGTTTAAGGGCATGCAGCCTGTGATGGAAGTACTTGGAAATGAACCTTCAGATCTGAGCTCCAGGAAGAGCCATTAAACATTGCGGTCCTGGACTACAGAAAGCTCCAAGTCACCTTTCCAATTGCTCAGAGCTTCTTTGTCTCCACTTTTCAGTCTGGCCCCAAAAGCCAACTGTGTGATGGAACAAGTGCTGCAGGGCTTTGTGCTTTCCAAGGGAAAGCTTTGGGTTCAACCCACTACCCTAAAATCAAACATTGTTCCAGGATCCCGCTTACAGTCATGAAAATCCATAGATTAAGTCTCAGGCTAAAAAGGGAGGTGGAGCCTATGTAGATATTGACATCTGTAGCTCCTGACCTCTGATGAATTCACACCTGCCCACACCCACCTCCATGCAATCTAGCAACACCCATCTCGTGCCTTATTAGCTATCTTCACTCCCTGTGTAGTTCTCAGCGTGTCACACAAGTTCAGACCAAACCAGCCACCTGACGCTTGTAAGGTGCCCCTCCTAGAGCACAGACTGTATATCCAAATCCCACTTTGCAGGAGGTGGCCAATGCATGATCCGTGCATGTGTGGGGTGTGAGGAGCCCACTCACAGCTGTGAACTGACTTGCCACGTGATCCTTAGCCAACTGCTTTTACCTACTTTTACCTGCTGACATGATACGTTGATGATAATCAAGAAGGATAATAACGCTCCCTCACTTAGAGGGGAACTCAGAAGCACAGCAAACATTTTATGAGACCTGAGCAAGAAGCCACTAGGGAACAGAAGTGCCTGAGCTCTTCTGCCTTTCCAGTGGTCATAAACTGAAGAAGAACAAAAGCGGGACCTGCTCTCCAACCCCCATGCCTCCATCAGTGGAGATGTGAAAGGCCCGTCTGGGATGTTCTCCAGTGCCAGCTATTGCAGCCACCCCTTTTGCCTGGTTTTATACTACAATCATGCCTAGTTTCCTGTATCAGAGTCTAAATCCAGCTGGCAATTTTGTTACCTATTTCTGTCATTTTTGCCCCTTCCCCATCTCCCCCATCAGATGTGTCTGGCATTTCCTAAGGGCACCTGCTGGTGAGGCATACACAAAGACAGGCCACCTATCTGCTGCTAAATCTCTCCAGCTGACCAGAGACAGACAAACACAAAGAAAATCCCAGGACACCAGCAATCCTGTTGTTATCTCTCCCCATATGAGGCAATCTTTGCATTTGTCTTGTAATTTGTATTATTCCTTCTTCCCAATCAGAAGGGAGAATAAAGGCCAGTGACTAGTGATGAGGAATCAATTACAGGGAGAGTGAGCAGTACCTTCTGCTGGCTGCCTTTAAGACCAGAGCTGGTATTTCAAAAGAGTGGCACTCACACAAAAGAGCACCAGCTGGGCTGCCAGATAGAGTAGCCCAAGGGATGCCTTTAAATGTTACCTTCTCACAAGAAAAGGTCTTCTCTCAGTTTCCACGGGATGGGGACTTCATTGTCGCATTGAATAGCAGTGTAGATCCAGAAGAGCTGGTGCAGGCAGCACTGGGAGGGAGGCAGGGTCTATAAGGGCAGGGCCACGGGCACAGTCTGTGCGGGATGGCAGAGAAGGTAGAGGTTTCCTCAAAAGCTCTCCGTGGGGCAGCTGGAGGGGGAGTTAATGCGGGGTGATGGGGTGGGGAAAGGCTGAGGCACAGCTCAGTTTACGTGGCTCGGATGGAAGGCAGGCAGCTGGAGCAGCTAGGAAGCAAAGGGAGGACGATGCTGCATGCTGAGAAGGGGTGCTGTGCCAAGTGCAGCGGAGCTCCGCAGGATGGGTAGGGAAGGCTGTCGGGATCCACAGCCAGGAGCTGGGCTGGCCGCCGGCTCACATGCAGCCTGGTCTCACTGCGACTCCCTGCTGCACCCGTGCAGGATCCCTGCTCCAGCGTGGGGCGATCTCAGGAGATCAGCTATCCATGAGAAATCCTGGCTGCAGCCCCAGTTTAGGTTTGTCACCCAGCTGGGAATCCAGGGCTGAATGCCCCCATGGAAATTCCCACAGCATTTCAACTGCAGGCAAGACAGACTGAGATAAGAAGAAACTGATTTATGGCAAGAGGTGTCCAGTGGACGGACAGGCTTGAATAGCCTGGCAGAATCACTTGCAGACCCAATGTGAGGGCTAAAACCAGGCCAGGTAGAAAAGAGCTCTTACCTTTCTAACAGGGGCTCTGAGCACTTCCTTAAGCATGGTTTAGTGTTAACACCACTGATCACAAACTAAGAGCCCAAAGCTTAGTGCAAGCAAATCCCAGGAGCAAACGACAGTCCACAGAAGGATTCTATTACTGTTCATAATCACTGCAACAAACACAGGTCTCCCTCCATCTCTCATTTAAATGGATGTTAATGAATAGCCGTCAGCGTCAGGTTGGTGGTCTCAGTTACAGTGCCGCGGAGGAAAGTTACTGCTCTGAGAGCTAGAAAGCAGAGGGTGGAAAAATAATCGTAGCACAGATAGAGATGGAGAAATAACATCAGCTTGTACTGACTCATAATTTCTAGGAATGTAAGTTGTCCTTGTGCCATGATAGGATGTATTTACTCTTTCACAGTCTCTAATGATGCTTCATACATTAACATATGCAGAGTAAGACAATTAAAGCCTCTCGGCTGCTTTCCACTCCTGATTACAGACAACTTTATCTCTACATGTCTTTAACTGATCTCAGCTTGGTGTGCAGGGTCCCCTGTGTCCAGTCACAGGGTCACTACACAGACCCCTTCCTGCAGCCACCGCTTCAGTAACTTCAAAGCAGGACGGTTCAGAGACCTCATCAATAGCGAGAAAACAGAGTTTGGAAAGCACCACTATCCCACCTCTACTCATGCGGCATCCCCATCAGCTTTAAAGAGACACTGAGCATGTTCAGTGCTGTGCCGCAGGCTGGCTAATTGCTATGGGACACTCTCTTTCTGCTTCATTACCATGGGGAGGCTATAGTGAAAGGGATCAGGGGAATCAAAGCCTCCAGTTCCCTGCTGTTGCTGGGACTTTCTGGGGATAGAAACAGCAATATGGTAAGTTTTGATTGGCAATGTTTCCCCTACAGCAAACCTGTGAAAATTACTTATATCTGGCTACAGGGAATTTTCTTTGGATTTTACTGCGGATTTAAAAAAATCAAACAAACAAACACATTTCCACCCCTGACCTCCTAAACCACCGTCAAATGAGGATGGGCTTGAAGCAATATCCCCTGACATGGCAAAGCCAATTGCACAGATTTATCTATGATCCATCACTATCTGACCTGTCTGGCATGCATATGAATTTTGGGATGGAGAGAATGGACCAGCAGGAAGCAACAACCCTGCACTGTAAAGAGGCAAAGTGGACACGTGGCTGGACCCCTGGGAGGGACATGCTGGGCAGAGGGACCTGGGGCATGCAGGCAGTGGGGTAAATGCAACAGTATGGTCACATCTGCCTCGTGATGAGGAATGCAAGAGCTAACGGGAGGAAGGCAGGCAAACTACAGCTACAGCTCCTTCTCTCCAGCATATCCCCACCTGTCTGTGTACATAGACAGCAGATGGTGATATGGTAGGAGCAGACTTGCAATGGAGCTATGCTTGAGCTCCTTTGCTCATTTGATCCGCGGTCTAATTAGAGAAAGTGCTGGCATAGAAAGATGAATGATACAAGACTTCCGTCTTTGATGCTGTGTGTATGGAACAAAATCCTGCCACCCCTTTTCATGGAAAATTCCCTCAGAGGTTGTTTGTGACCAGTAACCGGCTTTCGATGCGTGGACAACAGGATGTGGTTTAAGGAATTCAAAAAAAGGGAGGAAAAAACCCTCGATGCTCCATAACGTTAAATTTATGCTATCTCAGAAGAACAAAGGCCGATCCAATATGCAGCCGGAACAGAGTAGAGGGAGGGTACAGAGTCTGGCATTTAAAAGACAAGAATTGGGAGTCTTCGGGCTTTTCGCCAACTTCACGTCCAATTCATTATACCATCTTGTTTAATCACATCTCTATTCCATACTTAAACATTTTGCAGGGGACAATGTGGACAGACTATGTCCTTCCCTACAGGACAGATGGGGTGTCTGACTCTCAGCCCCAAGCCCAGCTGTGTTTTCACAGCCCCTGAATGCCGCCGCGGGCAGCAGCTCTGCTCCCATGTGCCAGCTCACCGAGCTGCTGTGCTGCACGGCGCCTGCCCACGGCCAGCACAGGAGTCATCACGGCAATTCACAGCAGATCTGACCGCGGGATCAGGCTAGGAGCAGGCTCCCTCCGCCTATCACCTGCTGAGCCGTGGTCCTGCTCGCCTTCAGTCCACAAACTCAGCCTAATAGTGACCAGGTCCTCAGTTTCCCCACACCTCCTGGAGACCCTCTGCCTATCACTCTCTCAGTTGGATGCGTGCTTGTTTGCAGCCCAGCAAAGCAGAAAACAAATGGTATCGTGAGCTGAGCGAGTCTCCAAACAGCTGTGCTCCAGCACACGTCCCCCTCCCTCGCCAAGCCCGGCAGGGAGAGCGTGCACTCAGCCCGCAGGGACCAGACAGCCTCTCCAGAGCCTGCTCTTCCCAGCCCCAGCTCGTGGGACACAAATACTTTCCCAGAGAGGTGGTCACTGACCCACATCAATGGGACTGGGAAGCACCCTGTAATCTCAGGGTCAATGATGGGAGGGACCTTAGCTGCCTTGCGGGTCTCTTTGCCCCCTAGCAGCCCCAAATGTGCTGCCAAGACTGTTCCTGTACGGTGATGCTCCATCATGAGATGGAGATCCACCCGGGGTTCATCCTGCCTTGCTACAGCCCCCTCCATGCTGGTGTATGCAGCATGCTGTCAGAAGGCACTGCCTGGATGCAGAGAAGCTCCCGTTTGCTCTGTGTCCTCTGTGCCATGATAATTCATGCTAACACTCCAGCTCCTTGTGTGACTCCCTCCATAACCAGTATGTGTGATAATTTACAACATCTGTCTGTCCATATAACTCTCTACACAGAGATTCTTTCTTATGGGATTTCTCACTCTTCAGGAAATACCACCAGCCCCAAAAGGAAGGAATTTGCATTACAAGAAAAACCATATATTTGTGGAAAATGTCTCCTGTTATTTTATACTCCAGACCTAGTCAACAGCTTGTTTTTATCCAGAGATCCTTGTAAAGACTAAGGATGCGCACCCTTAGAGACCTTCCCATCTAAGAAGGAGAGGATGTAGCTGTGGAAAGAAGTTCTCCTGGACATTTTGAGCGGAACTGCATCTCTAGAGATTGAGAACAACCTGTACCATCCCTCATCTAGGGCTTGCCCTTTTGCTCCTAGCAAGGATCCCCTGTACAAAAATACACACAAGATGTAGCTTGCCTGAAGTCACGGAGCAGGATGAGATATATCCTGGTCTAAATGTAGTTGTGCAGCTCCTCTTCTATCCATCCAGCCCTAAGAAAGGAGTTATGACTTTTCTATAGCCACTGCTTCTACCTATGTAGCCATAGAGTTTGTCCTTACCTTTTGGGAGCTCTCCAAGCAAGCCCACAACAATACGATCTACGTAAATGCAGAGCAGGCAGAAACAGACCCTTGCCAGACAGCAGTGTTGTATTCCTTGCATAGTTTATCCTTGAACAGATAAACTAGACAGTTGGATCAAATCCTTGTTTTTGTTTGTTTAACAGAAAAAAAAACCGCTCGTCAGTGAAATTCTGTTGGGAGGGAAGATGTGCTAAAGGTACAAAATGTCTGGTCAGGGAAAGCTGGCTGTAGCAGCAGAAGGAAACATGATTTCAGCAGAGCAAGGGGAAAGGGTGATTCAGGGGTAAGTTGAGAGCTGGTCACTTGCCAGGGCCACGGCTGTGTACGAGCCCAGCACTGCCTCTGACTCAGCCCCAGGCAGGGCAGAGGGAGCCCGGGGTGCTCAGCACTGAAATGGATGCCGCTGCCTTCGCTCCTCTGTGCAGCTCCTGGCAAGCAGGACGGGACATGCTGGTGGGGATGCACCCACAAAGCCCTGACTCCCCCAGTGCAAGGCGGGCAGCTTCTGTGGGCAGCAAAACAGCCCAGCCCTGCTGCCTTTATTGTGGCCCTAATCTTCCCAAACGCAGCACCATCTTGCCCTTAATTCAACGAGCAATTGTGGGACTATTTCTCCACCATTTCTGGTGGGCACATGGGGCAAGGGGACAGAAGGCATGCGAATTAGGCCCCAGCTTCAGCTGCCAGCAAAACCACCTACACAGGGGCTTGGTATGTCCAGACAGGGCTCCAAAGGAGGCCCAGAGGGTGATTTGGTGGGGTCAGGTTCCTGTTTGTCCTGAGCAGGAAGACAGCCAGTGTTGGTCTTTGTCAGACACACCAACCTCTGTCTTCTCACCTGGCAGCCTGCATCACTCACTGCTCTGCTAAAGTTGAATGCTGTAGATTAGAGCATCTAAATAAACCTCAAACCCCAGAATGGACAGTCTGGATTATGGTCCTAAGGCCCTACCGAGGGTAGATGCCAGACCATGATTTCTCATTACAAAGACCAAGTCCAAGGCCGGGCTTGAGACCTACTGTGGTGAAGCAGCTGTGCAGAAGAGCCTCCATAGGCAGCAGTGCTGCCCAGCCCGTGCACAGGATCATTACACTTGCTCTGTGCCTCAGAAGAGTGAGCTGCAGCAGCCCATCTTTCTTCCCCTCTGATGTTTTCTGGAATCAAGCAGTCTGAAGGCAGCCAGGCAGCTCCTTCCCTCTTACTGTTGCTGTACCTGGTGGTCTCCAGAAGTGCTGGGTGCTACCTTAGGAAGGAGAGGCCAGCCTGGGGGAAAAATGGGAGTATGAGGAACGTAACAAGAAGGAAACCATGTGTAGGCAACTATTCCCACCAATTTTGCAGACTCGGGAAGCAGAGTGAACCATAGTTGCTGTGCGGCCTGCTTGCTCCTTCTTCACCCTCTGTTTCGTGACGTGCCGAGATGCCTCCAGGCAAATGCTCTCTCTTCTCCCAGCTTTGATAACGGACCCTTTCATCTTTGCCACCAGAGACAGCTGGGTCCTTTGCGCAATTCATGCGCTCAGCTCTCAGTCTGAGAGCACGCACTGTGCTCGGCGCTCTCAGACGAGCTGAAACAGAAGTCTGCTTCATAGGCACTGCCAGGTTTAAAAGAGCACAACAGCCAGGCAGGGGCAGTCTGCCTGCCCCTCTTCTGTGGGCAGGCTTTGCAAAGACCTCAGCCAGAGAGCAGGGAGCCTCCCAGAGCCCCCAAAATACAAGTGGTCTATGTGGGAGGGTTCCTAACAAAATCGCTGCAGAAGCAGAGGTACTTATGCTGAGGAAGACTTTGCCTGTCCCTTCTCTATGCCTATTAACAACCCATTTCCCCATCGTCACCCAGTCTGTGGTCTCTCAGTCCCAGGAGCCAAGCACAGGGCAGCTGCACGGCTGCAGGGCTTGGAGCAGATGGGCTGTTTTAGTGCGATGCTGAAGCCAGCAAGACAGCAGGAATGAGCAGCTGAGATCACATATTCTTCCTGTTGAACTGAAGACACCACTCAAAATCTGTTCTCTGGCCTCCTCCTCTGCCTGACCCAAGGAAACGTGAGAGGTGAATGTTTCAGGCCTGGGAAGTGTTTTGCTGCAGGAAGGCTGCTAGAGTAGGCTGTGTTCCCAGCTTTGAGGCAGGATGCATTATAGCAAGAGCCTCTTTTCCCATTTCATGCCTGGCTGTACTTGCACCAGAAAACTTCCAGGGGACTGGCTAAGACAGTGAGACTCCCAACCTCGATCTGCAAACTCCTTCAGTTCAAGTGCTGGGGTGCCTGTCATCCCTGCAGAGCCCTCTTTGGGAGAGGCAGTCACTCCTGGAAGTAACGGTGATGACTGATACTTGTTGAGCATTTTTTTATTTTCTGGGAAGCATTTCAATACATGTTACAAAATCATGTCTTGTTGAAGTTCAGGAACAGGCTGGGATGGTTGCACAAGTAGTGCAAGATAGTTGTGCGCTCTGGCCGCCCAGCCTTTATCCTGTCGGAGCACCCAGGGGGGGTCTCCAGATGTGCATCTGGAATAACCAACTTCAGTCTCCACTTGTACAATTACGGCACTGGTGAAATAGTTAATCGTCCATGGAGAGAACAGAAGAGTGACCTGGGAGTGCTGAAGAAGTAGCTGGATATGCACTGAGAGCTCCTGTTTCCTCTTAAGTGTCTGTTAAGTTTTGTATCTAGCAATTTCAGGGTCTGAATAATTGATGCAACACCTGATGTCTCAGGAGACGATCAGATTGCAGGCTATCCTTACAGCTACTCAACTTTGTGCAAGGTTGCTGCTGCTGCTGCTGTGAGCCCAGTCTGAATGGAAAGATGCTCTGCTGAGAGCCTGGAGGAAGGGAGCAGGGATCATAGCAGCTTCCCACCAGATGAGTAACAGTGACTCAAATCAGGTGAGCAGGAGCAAAGCTGATCTGTGGGGATTCAGGGCATCTGCAAATGAATTGGTGTCAGCAATCTGTGCTCCTGATAACCTTCCCAACAAATTCTGCAGCAGGAATGTGGTCAGATCATGACTGGTAAGGCAGAAGAGGAGGACTTTTGAAGAAGGCAACATTTCAGTGGCTATCTGCACTGGGAACTTGATTCAGCAATGTACTTTTAGTGATGGGCAAGGAAAGCCGGGGATCAGCGCACCCAGATTCAAGGTACTAAGCAGAATGCCTGCATCAACATGAAGACATGTTATCCGTGGAATAAAAATGACAATATAGCAAATCTACATCTGAATACCTTCCCCTCCTCTCCATGTCTTCTTCAGCTTTACATGCCAAGCTCTTCGGCTTAGGGATGATTCAGTCCCACATCTGCAAGCCATGTCAAGCATGCTGTTGGTGTTCTTTGTAAGTAAACATCCAATGAAGGTGTAGACACATAGTATTTACTGGGCTCCAGCAAGAGTAACTGAAGGGAGTTCTCTGCCCTTGGTTATGCAGGAAGTTTGGTTAGATGATGTATTAGTCCCATCTGGTCTTAATAATCTTTAAATCTATGGCTCTAATCCAAAGTTCACTGAAGTCTTTAGAAAAACAATGACTTCAAGGGTCTTTGGTTCAGAGCCACTGTATTGAACCTGCAGAGCTTGAATGAGATTTTACAGATATGTGGTTATCCTGCCAGGTATTTATAATCCTTGCTCATGATCATGGTATTTTACTAACTTCGCAAAAAACCAAGCAGATACTACAAGAAGAGACCACAGTCTATCCAAAGTGTCCATACCATAGCCCACAGGAAGCTGCTGGATGTCTGCACAAAACATTAGTCAAATACACATCTATTGATGGAGGAATGAGTAAAGCCAAGAACCCATCTGAATAAGTGGAAAAAGAGTATTAAAAAAATTGAATACATTTTTTCATTACAAACTGTTCACTTAATTTTAACTGCAACTTGTTTTCAAGAGCCTAGAGGGAAGTGAATCATACTCATTAGGAAAATCAGCCTCCCCTCAATCAATTACATCCAGTGATGTAATCTCTACTGTGTAGTGTTATTGCACTGGAGATAATGGCATGGATTTCATGAACGACGCATTTGTATATAAGGCAAACTTTGTATATCCAACAGAATGCAGCTACCTCCAGGGTGCCACCTGTATAACTGCGTGCAGTACCAGGGCGCTGGGTTCATAAACAAGGTTTAGGTAGGAACGAGGGAGCTACGATGTTGAATCTTACAAAAAGGACGTCTTCATGGCTCAAATTGCTTTTACATTGACATAGCTGGTACCTATAAATCTGTGTGACCTGGCAGCTCTGACTACTGTCACTTGTCAGAAACAAGACGCAGCCACATGGCATCCGTGCTAACACTGGCTCTTACGTGTGATCATCAACCACGACCTCTCAGACACACCTTTGCACTGGCTGCATTATCTGAGTTGAAGAAGTAAAGAAGCAATTCAGTCTGGCAGGCCTTCCAGATCTGTGTTTCCTCCTCAGCAGGAGGGCGTCAGTGGTGACACCACAGTGTAAGTGGCCTGCCTACAACCCAATTACCTGTGTGAAAGAGCTTATGGCTTTCTTGAACTTGGATGCTGTGGCAAGTGATCTGATCAGGTCTCATTGTTTCTAGTGACTCAGAACCCAAACCCCTCTTAATCAATCCCAAGCACTGTTCCTCACAGTATCTTAGAATAGAATAGAGTAGAATAGAATAGAATAGAATAGAATAGAAAAAGAAACAGAACAGAACAGAACAGAACAGAATAGAATAGAATAGAATAGAATAGAATAGAATAGTTCAGTTGAAAGGGAGCTACAACCATCATCTAGTCCAACTGCCTGACCACTTCGACCACCTCTCTAGGAAGCCTGTCCCAGTGTCTGACCACCCTCTCAGTAAAGAAATGTTTCCTGATATCTAGTCTGATCCTTCCCTGATGCAGCTTTGAACCATTCCCACATGTCCTGTCACTGGATACCAGGGAGAAAAGATCAGCACCTCCCCTTCCACTTCCCCTCCTCAAGAAGCTGTAGAGAGCAAGGAGTAGTTTACAATTTCATTGGAAGCTTCCCATCCTGATTATACATAGGCTAGACTTAGCTGGGGTGGTCAGATAAGGTCTGTGTCAGCACTAAGCTGGAACAACAGCACCTTTAACTCTCCATGAGTTTCACAGATGCTGGACACATGCCAGAAAATAAGTCTGTTCCCCGATTTCTGGGAGAGGAACTGGCCAAGGTAAGACCATGACACTGCTAGTGCAGAAAGGAGGCTCAAAGTACAAAAATTGCAAGCCAAGCGCAGGGTCTTCAGACATTACATTCAATCAGGCCCAGGTTTGAAGCCCAGGATTTGCAGTTTCACTACAGGACGCAGCTGAACAGTCCCGTCTTGGGAGGTACCCCAGGACAAGGAGGGGTCTTTGCCTTCTTCCCTACCTGAGGCCATATCTTGTCATAAGCCTGTGTGCAGTGACTACTGCTACTTAAAACACAGCAAACATAGTTTGAAAAGGGTGAGCTCACAAATCAGGAGGAGGCTAAAAAAATGCTGCTTGGGTATAACCCACATCAATGCTTTTATGTAGCAAGTGAACTCTTTGACCCAAGTGTTTTCCCCATGAGCACAGTCACTGGCTCATGAGATAGGGAGCTATAGCATTGGCAATCACTGTGTACCACGTGGACCAGAATGGCCACACAAAAAGCTAAATCCACTGTGGCTGAAATTTCCTCATCCCTCTGAGCAACCTTCCTCCTGTGGTCTGACCATGAAGACATCTCTTGCTGCAGGGTCTGCAAGAGCATCCAGCAGCACGCAGGAGGCCATACCTGGCTACCACTGAGCTAGGAGATGTGAGAGAGAGGCGGCAGGGGACTGTGGTGGGAGCAGTCCATCGGGGACACTGTCCCCTCAAAGCATTCCCCTCCCAGGCAGCCCCTGGGAGGGGAGGAAGAGGAGCCTGATGGCTGAAGCAAGGACTTGAGGATCTGGTTCCAGCTGTGATGCTGACTCACCAAGCTGACTCGACAAAGAGGCTTTTGAACTTGGTGACTGCTCGCTGCCTGCCGTGGCTAGCTTCCTCTCCTGAAGAAAGCAAGCAATTCCTCGTTTGATGTATCTGTGCTCGCCGCAGGCAGGACACCCTTGTTCTTGAATGCGTGGTGGAAACAGGATTTCTTTCCTTCCCCTCCCCCTGATTGTTGTGATTGGGCTGGCAGTATTGTAGGGCAATGAGAAAGCTCGCTCTGGAGGGGGCTGGAGGAAGGAAAACCAATGACCAAATAACTCCAGAAGAACGGGAATTGCCCCAGGGAGCTCCCCTTCACCCTGCTCTCTCATCAGCTGAGAGATATTCTACATCACCCTGCTCTGCTAGCCGCTGAATGTTTTATACCATGGCTACAAACGCTCCATTTGTATTCTGTTTCTCTCTTTCGTCATATCTATTATAAACGAGTAGTGTCTGGGAACTCTCCCAGGGAAGATTTGCCTGGATGGCTATGGATATTTTATAGTCAAATTGTGAGAGTAAACCAGCTTTCAAGTTCTGTAGAGGGGGGGAAAAAGGTAATAAAAGGGTTATTAAAAAAATAAATAAATGTCGGGATTTTATACGGCTTCTTTTCATAGTGACAGAGCTTTGGTTTGCTCCATGATGGAGCTGGAGCTGCTAGGAGAGGCTTGGGCTGGGAGATGTCCTCTTGCTGGCACTGTCTGCCAACAGGAGCAATCTGATGCGCTCTTGCTACGTGCTACGGCCGGCTCAGAAGGGCTGGCATCTGGCTTGGTAGGACTGGGCTGGCACTAGGTGAGCCAGGGGTTGGGGCCATGTCTGCAGGCATCAGGGATAGCTGGCTATATCGGAAGCAAGACATGGCCCAGGGTTGGTTGTAGCCACCCCATCTTTACCTTCATATTATCGCATATGTGATACAGGTAGGAGGCCAGGGTCTGTCTCCTCATTTGACAGGAGAAGTCCTAGCAAGGAGCCCTGTGTCTGAGAGGGGGCACTCTCCTTCAACCCAGGGCTAAAGAAGAAGAGCTGAAGAAACTTGTTTTGCCCTCAGGCAGGCTGCCACTTCCCCAGGGGACTCTGAGAGGACTTCAGCCAAGGGCATCGAGTCTGGCACCATCCGAAAAAGCTAAAGCTTTCTGGCAGGGTCTCACAACCTCCGCACAAGCAAAACCAGCCAGGGAGTAACCAACGTGTATGAGGAATGTAGATCAAGCCATTAGACCTGCTGGTGAAACAGAGCGTGTCCCAAAAGCGCGTTCGTTTGTGCGTGTGCAGGGATGAGGAGAGCTATGCCAGAGTGCTGCCAGCACGGCAGTACGGGAGAAGACCGAGTAGCATAAGAGTTAGTAAGTAGCATAGCGGGAATGATGAAAACCAGACAATTTTAGGATTACTAGGCATTCTGTTTTTTCCTGGAGAGGTCTCAGTTTCACCCTGGTGCCCTGATATGTAGAACAGAAGCCAAAACGATTACAGAATATCATGGCTGGCCCTGAAAGAAACTCCAGAGTAGAGAGTAGAAACAAGGTACTGAATTTCAATTTGCACACAGATACATTGTGGGTTCACTAGACCGAGCCACATATTCCACAGGCCAAGAGAAAAAGAACTTTTTCTCATTTCTTTCTCTTTCATTCCCTGACTCGATCTAGTCAGTCTAATTTTAAAATAATTTGTTCGCTCTCAGCTCAGCGGCACCCACCCTATGATGATATGAAATCATCGTATGGCACTAAAGAGTCTATCCACCTCGCACAAATTTATCAGCCCCTTTGTGCACCAAGGGCAAAACGGGGAGCAGATAGGGGCAGCAACATGGAGTATGAAGGGAAAAATCAACAGATTTAAAAGGCGCCTGAAGCAGAGGAACAGAGAATTGAACTCAGCGACTTTCTTAGGTCTTGGGAGTCACTGTATCTTTTGCTCTGGGCAATCTGTGGGTGGAGCAAATGAATAAAGAATTAAAATGCTAAAAGCCAAAAACCTGTAATGAATTGATTCCCTGGCATGTCCCGTCCACCCCATCTCCAGACAGACCACCAAATGAGAGCTGTAAAACAGAGCTCTCTTCCAAAAGCAAGCAAAAGCTGACGGGCTTCTACTTTACCCGTGAAATGAACTGGGACGTATGACACATAGCTGTATTCCAAAAGGAAACAAAGCAAGAGAGGCCTTCTCCCTCCACATCTTCTTTCCTTGCCAGTCTCCCACCGGTCTGGGCCACCCTTCATTGCAATCACAAAGAAGGAGATCCCTTTCAAAGCCTCCAGGAGAAGACGTGCAGGAATTAGGCAGCAAGGCTGACCGACCACAACAGACAACTGCAGGGAACAAGGCAGTTTGCCAGCCAGCATTAACAGCTGGGCTCTGTCAGCTAAGCAAGACCAGCAGGTCCAGGGAAACCCGGTGTGAACCAACACTGACAGTGCTCTGCCTAAGCAACCTGCTGCTGCCAGTGTGGAGACAGCACGGAGCAGCCTGTCTGCAGGGGGAATACAGGTGCGTGCAAACACCTCCGACCTAGCCGGACTCTGAGTGCAGGCAGCAAATATGAGCCCTCAGAGTAAAGACAGAGATGGAGACCTGCTCAGTGAACTGCAGCCCAGCCCCTACCCCGCTGGCACCCGTGGAGTTAGGGTTTTGGCCTCACCCCCACTGAAAGAAGGAGATCCCAGATTTTGCAGCTTAACCTCTCTGCTACGCCACACGCGCGCACAGACGTGAAGGCTGGACTCGGGAGCATGTTCCCTCCCAATGACATCAATAGTGCCAAGGCAGAGAGCTGTTAATTAACCCCGTTTATTGAAGGGCGGACACATTCCTGCCTGGGCCCTGATTTTTCAGTCAGGCTCCAGTCCAGCAGGTGATTAATAACCCAGCGTGCTGTGGGAAGAGTGCATCTATTATTCAAATTAATGAAATTATAATCAAGAGGTGACGAATTAGCAATTGCTCCTTGACTGGATATGGAAACTCATTAGTGTGCCAGGCGCTTCTGGGGTGCTCGCTGCACTCATAGGCTTATGGTCAGAGAGGAGGGAGTCAGGCAGAGCAGACAGCCCCTCGGCACAGCTGAGGGAACGTGCATCCTGCCCACCCCAAAATAGCTGCGGCTACTAAAGAGCTTTCTGGTCCCACAAAGCTCCTCCACCTCCATCTCCTCTCTGACAGACAGACTGTTCACCTGGTGTCCTGCTGCCTGGAGCAAGGTGGCTGTGGCCGTGAGCAGGGGATATGCATGCACATGGGTACAATGCTCTTTCTTGTGGAGGGTAGGGAGCCTTATTCCAGAGGATGAGTGAGCCAGAGGGGAAGGGATGATGGCTGACTGCAAGATCCTGCCCCGAGGATGGGCTGCAACAGCCTCACAACCCTGACACTGATGGGGTGTGGGTAAGGGACAAGTATCTGAAAGCAACAACCCACCCTGGTGCTTTGAGCACTGGAGTGGGACTCATGAATCGCTGGCTGCAGGCAGGACTGGCACAGTGGAGGCTGGAGGTCTTCCCCGACAGCCCGCACTAGGCTGGGGTTACCCTTCCCAAGAGGGTACTCACCGATGTGCTTCCCGTACATGTGGTAGTAGAAGGAGACACAGTAGTACTTGGCAGTAATGTTGTAGAGGGGGCTGATGAGGCGGGCTTTGTCTCCTGTCACCCGGGGCCGGGACGCCTCGATGAACATGTAATAACCTACAGAACGAGAGGGAAAGGTGGGGAAAGGCAGTGTGCACTGGGTCTCCCTCCCTGCAAGCGATGGGATGCTGGAGGCTGGGAGACCACTCCACCTCTGAGAGACATGGCCTTGCTCTTCCAATCTGCTCTGCACCCACTGTGATCCTGGCCAGAGACACTTGCAGGATGTCCGCAGTGCCTCCCCTGCCTCTGCAGTATTTAGGGAAGAGCAGGAGAGACGGGCATCGGCAGATCTGCTGTGAGCGCATGCAGCAGATGAGTCCCTGAATGTGCACACACACATCTGTCTGGGTGCAAAATGAGCCTTTCTCCTGCAGCCTGAGGAGCCCCAGAGCTGACTGCACTGTGTAAGGAGAAAACCAGAAAGAGGAGGGAGAAGCCATTCCAGCCTAATTTCTCTGCCTCAAGCAGAGGGAGAGAGGATTCTGGCCTAAACAATATTGTTATCTAAAGAGAACAATACCAAAGCAGTTGTTAACAACCTAGGGAGAAACAGATTAGCTATTTAATTTGTTGGCATCGTTTTCAATGCTCCATCAGGCTGGTGTACTGAACACTAATGGGAAAAGCCATTTCCTTAGCTGGCCATTGGATGTTTCCCATTTTTTTCGGAGTTCAAAGATTTGTGCTTGCATACAAATTTACCTTCCTCATTAGAGAAAGGGGAAAGTAATATCCAGCTAAAATGGGAGCACGTACTCCGTGCACAGCTAGTGTGAGCAATACACACCACCAGTCTCCTCCAGCGGGAGGTGAGGTGCTTGCTGCCACCCTGCAGGCAGCTCCCGCCTGGTCTCTCATGCTCCTGCTTGGTACTAAAGAGATCTGTTTGCCTCCCCGAGACCTTCTTCGAGTAAACAGCTGGCTAAAACCAGCAGGGCCATTTCTAGGTGTTAGAGATGTTCTCCTACTTGTTTACCCTTTTTTGACTTCAAAACAAGCATCAAATGGGACAAGGGCATTAGGCAGCAGGCAATTAGCTGGTAACAAGAACTAATGCTCACACTATTCCCTTAAACAAAGTCGTGGGCGTTTCAATTGTGTGTTTAATGCCAAACAGTAACATGCAAATTAACTGCCTGCTCCCTGCACCCCGTGCAGAGGAGAAGTGTGTTGTGTGGAAAGCAGATCAGCACTCCACCAGAGCCACAGGACTCCTAACAAGCCAAAAGAAGCCCAGACGTGTGCCTACCCTCTGGCGTACCGCTGATGTCCGTGGGGGGCCCCGTGTTGACGGTGCGCTTGGGGTTCTGGGTCAGGGCGTTCTGCCGGGTCCAGTCAAAGTTGTCCATCTTGTCTTGCACGAAGCCACAGATCTTCTCATCCTCAAAGCGGCAGGTGTTATCTGCGGGGAAGGGAAGGGGCTGGTCAGCTGCAGCTTTTCAAACCTCCTCCCCAAGGCTGCCTGGGTGCTTGCAGCAAGTTGCACAGCACTGCTACGCCACCACTGCGGCTCTGCGTCAAGCTGGGGACAGATGGGCAGCCCCCAACCTCAGGAAGAGGCTGAAAAGCAATATATCCGTGATTAGTATGATTACGGAAGGGTTAATCCAAGCTGATGGTTGTGATGGTCTGACGAAATGGAAGAAGGCTATTAGGGCTAAAGAGAAAGAGAGATTCTGCTGGGAGGTCTGAGGGGGCAAACGTAGGGGAGAGTAAAAAGAGCATTGAAGGCAAACAGGCCACAAGGGCTTTTAAACCAGAACAACTTGATGGCAGAATAATTTCCACAGGAGAGAGGAAAAAGCACCAGCAGATGACCCTCCTTTGGGCTATATATTAAACTAAACTATGGCACACATGAAAAAAATCAGCTGTGGAGAAGAGGTCAGCTCAGTGCTACAAATGTGTCATTTAGCTAGAATACATCCAATTTATACCAGTTAAAAGGCACATTTGATATTGCAGCTTATGCTGGTTCCCCTAACAAAATAAGTCATGTAGGTAAAAGATTTTTATGTAGGATCAACCACATGTGCAATAGGGCTCGGTTTTATTACTACCACAAGACAGTCACACCCTACAGCAATATTGTAAGACAGGTGAAAAATCATGTGCATAGACATAACCCAATATGCACTTGCAGAGATTGGAATGAATTGGACTTGACCAGGCTGAAGATGGTAACCTTTGTGGTAAAAAGCTAGTCCCTGAGCCGCAAAAACAAAGGCCAAGAACCAGCTTTGCACTGCTGACACAGTAGGAGAGGGATGGAGGAAACAGGCAGAAGAGGAAGAGAAAACAGGTCCAAGACCCGATGTGAAAATTGCTTTGTGTTCTGAAAGGTCCCTGGACAGAAACTGGAGCTGGAGAATGGGCTGAGAGTGGAATCTCGGACCTCGCGAGTGGCGCAGACACAGCGAGCACAGATCTCTACCTTCTGCCTTTATATAAGAGCAAGGAGGTGTGCTATGAAATGGAAAGATAAAGTACTTAAAAGCCATGAAAGAACACATACAGAAAGGAAAACAAGGCTCTTGCTAAGGGCTTGGGATGTGCTAGAGACCTCATCCATGGCATGCTGGTGCAAGACTCAACTTTTTGGGGTTTACCCCCGCCACTGTTCCTGTTATCATGCCCAGATGAAGAGAAGCCCAAATGCCTACTTGGGCTCCTGCATTCCTGTATCTTCAGCGGTGCTTTGCTCTGGTTCCTGGGCAGGAGGCTCTCTGTCCTATCATGGGTGACTCTGGCAGGACATGTAGGGCAGAGCAGGGTCAGCAACCCATGGGCTGGGTGCCAAGGATGGGATGGGCAAGGGAAGCTTTCTGCAATGCCAGGGCCAAAAGCTCCAGACATGGTATGTTGTGATGGTAGGAGCTTCACACACCTACTACGCACACCAAGATCTGCCATCTTGTACCAGATAGGAGAGACTACCCATGAAATGAATAGCATCTTGACTCTGAGATGCTGCACCTCCCGGTTCCTACCCTGCAGCTAAGGCCCTCTCCACCCCCTCCCATTTGGAAATGAAAACGACCGTCATCTAAACAGACATCAAAAGCCTGCAGAACCCTGTGGCAGGAAAATGGGGTCTCCACGCTGTTGTTCGCCCTTCTTGCCTGTCTCTCTCCAGCATCACACCAAAGCAGTGCGAAGAGAGGAGGCAGCCTCCTGCTGTGGCCCACAAAAAGGTCTTTGCCACCACAGGTTGGGGCACTGTGCTGCAAGCCACGAGCTTGGTTCATGGACCAGGGCAGCTGGGTTTTCTGTAAGCTCAGTGGGAAATGCCGCTCCTGCGAGCTGAGCACAGCCATCGGGAGCTTGGCTGGGCTGGCCACTTAACTGCTGATTAACCCTGGCTAAGTGCTTTCCGTTCAATCCGCTCATTTCTAATTAGCATCCTAATCCAAATTAGCTACTGCTCTGAAGTGTCGAGCACAGGGAGCCACATGGCAGCTGGAGCTGAAGGAGGAAGGAGGATCAGGGAGCAGACGATGGGGCAGATGCCTGCAGGGTCTGAGGCAGGGCAATTGTGTGGGCTGGGGGGTCCCTTTCATCCCCAGCAGAAGGAGATGGAGGGAGAAAAGGGTGAGAAAGCAGCTTTTAAGGGCCCTTCCCCAGCCCTTGTAGCTGAGAGGAGGGAGTTCGTGGCTGCACCAGACACTGGTCCTCAGAGGAGCGGCTGGAGGCCACAAGCTTTCTGATATTGCTAGGTTGGTCTAACACCCCAGCTTCTCTCCATCAGACCGAAGACAAACATTTGCCTGGCTCCAGCTCACAGGTTACCAGCTGCAGTTAGAAGACACAAGTTTTCTCTTACAATGGCATTATCCTACACAGCAGGATCCACCATGACTGTCCTTTTGCAACTGAAGTGATTGAGATGGTTTGCACCTCTGACCCTGTTGTGCACGTGGACCTTCAGAAGAGAAAGGTGACATCTTTCTCCAGCACAAAATTCCCTTAACAGGGAATATCAGGTGGAAAGCAGAGCTGAAAGCTGTAACACAGAGGCCAGCCAGGCAACTGAGATGGAGCAAACCCACAAAGGATGAGGCACAGAAACCAAAGGAGAGGCAGATTAAGGAGAAAGCCCAAGTTCATGTGGCGATCAGAGCGAGCTGTGCAAGACAAGAAGACTGAGGACAGTATTCCCAGCTTAGCGCCAAGGCCTGGTCGTGCCAGCTGATGGACTACTGTGCCTCATTTGTAGCAAGCCCCACACACCCATGGGATGAGACTGCTCAGAGAAGACGATGTGAAAGTTTGAAGAGAGCTCTTTTAATGCCAAAACAGGGCCCTGACTCCACCCTCTCCTCTCACTCAGATGCAGCTACTTCCAGAAGGCAACACTTCTAGCAGAGAGCATAAAATAGAGAAGGGTCCTATGCACCACAATACCACGACATGATCAGGCTTATGTGCAACACCATTTGCTGTGCGGGAGCTTATAACCACAGCACATTGCCTCTGCTTAGCTTGGGATCTGAAGACACTTTGCAACAACTAATGAACAAGGCTTTTTAACACCTCTGTGAGGTAGCAATGCCTCTTTCTATATATCTCCTGCATTACATGTGGGGAAACAGATGCACAAAGTATAGAGAGACATGTTTAAGGTTACGGCAGGTAATGCCAAGGCTGGAAACAGAACCCAAATGCTCTGACTCCCGGTCCATTGGTTTAAAACAAGCCACAGGAAGGCAAAGCTCTGGCTTTCCTCTGAGCTAGAAGTGGAGGTGCCCAGAATAACTAGGAGATGTTCGGTGTGGTTTGGGACACCGCCAGCACATCACCTCTGGATGTTTATCAGCAAGGCTCACCAGGAGAACCCTGGCAGATCCAGCCGAAAAGAAAAGCTTTAAACGACCTGCTGTGTCTCAGAGGCCACAGCGGTGATCTAACTGTTGACCTCGGCTGTATGAAGCAAACCTTCCTGCAGACTCACACCATCTGCCAGGGATCCTGGCTCAGCACTGCGGCACAAAGGAAGCGTCCTGTTTAAAAATTAAACAGTGGATTTAAATATTGAACACAGAAGTTGTTCTCTGGATTGTTAGAGGTGAGGTGAGGTGGCAGGGGAGCTGGTTCCTCAAAGGCTAGAGTTAGTCCTGTCTTCACCAAACAGATTTCCTTGGCAGGCTTTGCAGTGGCAGCAGCTCAAAGTGCAGAGACGTTTGCTCCCAGTTACAGACACCTCCCTGCATTCCCTTGGGAGAGACCCTCTGCCATGGCTATTAGCATTTCTTGTTGCTTCGCCTTCTTGAGAAACATAATGGAGGTTTTAATTTCAAGTCCTTAGGGGGAAGCCTTCCCTGGTCCTGAAATTCTGGCTGCCAGATGAATGCAAAAAATAATAATCCTATTCTAGCTGCAGACTATGGGTGAAGAGCAGATGGAGCGCACTTGAATAAAATTGCCTTCGTCATTTAGCTGTGGTCTGATGACTGAAACTGGCTCAGAGCATAAGGGACCGTGCTCCAAGCCTCAGCTCTGTTGCAGCCCTGCTGCGTGACCCACAGGCTATCATCACCTTCTCTCTGGAGATCAGTTTCCCCATCTAGAAGATGAAGACAATGAAAACTGTATTGTGACCTCAAAGTACGTTGGGATCTAAGAAACAGCATGGTAAGTTTCTAAAGCATTTATAATCAGTAATGGAAGAAAGCATCACAATACCATAACTGTTTGGGTCACACTGCATTGCCATCTGCTTTAATATCTCCATCTGTGACAAGGGGATAATATGGCCCAGACAATCCTATTTGCCATCACGATACAAGGAAGTCACCTTTTTTGACCTTTGCGTTATGCACATTCCTGAGGAATGGGCAGAGATTTGAGGAATCCAACTCTAAACACCAGGCTCACATCTCATTCCCACATGTTCATACCAGGGTAAAAAGCTCAGACTCCTCTGGACTATGAGGTGTTATCAGAGACAGGACACACAAGCACTAGACAGTAAGCAATGAGACAGGGTAATCTACAACGACCAGCATCTGATACTGATCACCACCCACCGTACTTGTCCATGATCCCAAAACATTTTAGCACCACACACAGCCAGACTGCAGATACATGAGAAATAGTGTTGCTGCTGTGGAAGGGCAAGAGAAAAAAACCCCAGCAATCCCATATGCTTCTTAATGCCCTCATCACCAAGGTTGCAAGGCTACATCTGCTAGAACCAGGGAAACCAAACCATCCACTGCTGATGAGCTGGAATAGCTTGCGGGGCAGCACTGCAGGGTTTGGGTTAGAAAGTGAAGGCTATATCCAAATGAAATTGCAGGGGAGAGGTAAGAAGGACAGAGCAGATTCCCCAGCACTGGAATTTAGTCATGACATTAAAATGATCAGTTATTCTAAGAGTTCTTTAAGGTAATACCTTAAAATTAAGATAATTCTAAGACAGTTTTTTAAAGATAAATTCTGGTTTTTAGAACCAGATTAACTGATTTTTAAGAGTTACGGTCAGTCTTACTGCTAATCTCTAAATATTTGAAATCCTCATGTCTTTTCTTCACTTCCTCTGCTTTTACATTGCTTTTGCTTTATAACCTCAGTACATGGCTCTGTAACCATGCCACATGCATGCCTGCCCCAATGTCATTAACATCTTATTAGGCTGAGAGAGAAAATGCATGAAGAAATAATTGTATTAAGTGACTCTCAGAGTTTGTAAATTAATCACCATTGTGCATACCCTTGGATCAGGCTGCCAGAGGCATTAATCATCTAATCTTTGCCTTTCACTTGAGAGCTTTCAATGTTTGCTCCCAGAATTTGGCTGGGCAGCCTAGTGTGAGGATACCTTTACAATCCTGTCCCAACCCTTTTCCCTGGGGGTGGTGGTACTGGGGGAAGTGGGAAAATAAGAGGTAATAGCAGGGATTTCCATGTTACTGGGATGAGAGTCTGGGAGAGCTAAGGGCCTTTTGGCTCATATTTCACTGGCAGCAGGTCTGAAAGGAACGGGCACCTCTGAAATCAAATGTGGTGGGTGCAACTTTAGGCAGTCAGTTTCAAGGTGTGAACTCATGGGCAAGAGCCTGATGACTGGCCCAAAGGTCCCAATATCCAGCACAGGTTGGGTAACTTGTATCAAGGAGAAACCCTAAGTGTTTACTGCATGAAAATAGCAGTATGGCTCAGTTATCCTCCACCATAGGCAAATTTCATGCAGTCATTCTGGTCTCAATCAAGCTCCCAAAGCAACCCCAGGCGAGCAATCTGAAGGCTCAGTTTACAAAGACCCCAAGAGATTGATAGAATTAGGACCAAAGTTGCTCTGGCTTTACCAGTGTCTTATGTAGTGTAAAAGCAAGTGGCAAAAGGCCAGATTTTGTCATTTCCTCCCATGGGCTGGGATGCTTGCCTCCTCCAGCAGGTACCAAGGGACACATTCTGGAGTGGGTCCCTGGCAATGTGCTCAGTGTTTCCCAGTGAGTCTTCTATGGAGAATGTTTAAGGAGGATCAGAAAGTGGGGAAAAGCAAAGCAAAGGGAATCAAGAATTAGAGCCACAAAACCCCTCTGACTCTATAAGAAGCTCCTGCTATCAGGCAGATTATGGTTCATCAAACCATCCTCAGAGCATGAACTTGCAAGAGTGAACACCTCATGGCTGCCTTTACAAGATAACTCCATCCCCTGACTCCTGGCTGCCGTTGCCTAATCCTGGCTTCTCCTTCCCACTGCTACCCTGCAGTGCCGCAGCAGCACTTGCCTACACATACACAGAATAATATATAAAAAGACTGAATGCTGACTCAGCAGCTGGAAACAGAAAGGGAGAAAGAAATGGCTACATGAAACCATCTGCTCCCCATGGACCACCAGCAAGTAGTCTGCCCATCTCTGCCCAAGAGCTTTGCCCGGGCCTATATCCAACAATTGAAGCAAAGGGACTTTGTTTCATCCCCTGAAGGTCACTCCACCACTACTTACAGCACGCTAGAAATCCTCTTTTATGCTCGATGGGCACCATCATGTTCTTGTTAAAGACCATCATTCTGAGACGTTGTATATTCTGCTCTCAAAATCAGTGGGAACTCTGGGTGCTCAATAAAGATGGGCCTGCATCTTGGCAGGAATGACCAGAAGGTAAATAAGCAAGTAAACAGTGATGACACTGGAGGGAAAGAAGAAAGGGACTGTGGTCAAGGAGTTTGCAAGAAGAACCAGATCTGAGCTGGAGACTGCTCCATATCAGCCTGAAGAGATGTCAGGTGGTATCTTTTCTGGTCAGAAGAGGATGGTGGATATACATTCCTTAAACACAGATATTTTAGGGAACATTTAATAACCTGCTTACTGAATGCAGATTGCTAGTGTTAGCGGGAGGATGGGTTCAAGATCATAGCCTAGCCAGTCACAGAGGTATCAGGTGTGAGTGGGAGGTGTATCTCTGGTGTATATCTCCTGGCAGTAACTTGAGGTACAACAAATGGCACTACTTACTGGAAGCATTAGTGTATGCAATTTCATCCTCTTTTGGGGAAAAATATTTGGCAAAGCCAGCTGTGTATTCCAGCTGTTTGGCTTTCCTGATTTGCTGGAGCACCTAACATGCATTACATTCAAAACATAAATACAAAGGTCTTGTTTCTTACCTGTTGGGTTGGGATAGTTGATTGCTGGAAGAGGAAACAGAAAAACAAGTCAGAACAGCTAGTACTCCCTCAAATCGCAAATCACAATCACAGTCTGAAAATAAAACAAACACATCAAGAAAGGTCATAGATGCACAAATCTCCTAGCAGTCTGTGAAACAGCAGTGCTTGGTGTCTGCCTTGGTGATGGAACAAGATGCTGACTCTGATCCAAGCAGCAACAGACCTTAAGAAAACCCCACCTAAGGGGTGATCCCGGGATTGCACAGGGAAACCCTTCTGGCAACCCAAGTAGTTTCTTTCTGGAGCACCCACTGGGATAGCACCCACTTAGATACCAAAGCTTGGTGTCTAAGAGGGACATCAGAACAGTTTGAGACACTGTGGAATTCTGAGACAACAGGTATGCTGGGGACACCAGACACGTTGTCACTCCATGGGACAAGAGGTTTGTGTGAAATCATGCAAACGTAGGAGTAGGGGGATCTGTACTTTCTGCTGAAATGCAGCATCCAAACTCCTGAGGGGAGTAAAGAAATCATAAAGTTGTGAGAATGGGGAGAGTTGTTAGCTGTTGGGATGCTGGGGAGAGAAGCATGGTCAATGTGTATCAATGGGATGATCTGGGATTCAGGGTATTAGACAGAGCTACAGGTTTACTAGCGACTAGTTGTGAAGGGAACTGTGCATTCAGCTCTGGAAAGAACTGAAGTCCCCTGAAATCCTAAATCTTAACTTTCATGGGCATGTGGCTAATACGCAGTATCCAGTGCTGTCCTCTAAAATACGCCATTGTGCCAGGGGAGGCTGTAGCACGGCCTGACCAGGGACTGGAGTTTTGTGGCTCTCCTGCCCACACAGCGGTGAGTGCGAGTCAGAGCTGCTGCGTGAAAAAACTGACCCTCAGAAATCTCTATGTAGTGCTCTGCATTGATGGCAACAGCCAAAATACGGCCAAATGTGATAGCACCATGCCATCCAATCTCTGTAGAGCAGAGAGATCCACCCAAGGGTCACAGGAGACAATGTCTACACATGCCCATGTCCCTAGGCCTGAGGCTCAGACCTGCTCTTGTAGCCAGGGCCGAGGAGGAGACACCTACGTTCCATGTACTGGATGATACGGGCAGCCATATCCCCAGCCCCAAAGCTGGTGATGGGTGTCAGGCGAACTTCATAGCTCTGAGGCACTTTCAGGTTGGGCAAGATGTGCTCCAGCAACAGGCCTTTCTCCATTTTCTGCACAGGAATGAAGGTTTGGATGGTGTTTCTTTGAGCCAGCTGCATAGAAAAAGAACCCACAGTGTTAAGAGAAATCCTGAAACTGGAAATCTGAGCGATGCTATCCACCATATAACATCCTACTCCTCCTCTTCCTATACAGACAAGTACACCTGTTTTATCAATGAGATCTTCACGTAGAATTGGTTTGAAAATTCCCAGCCCTGGTACAGAACAGTGGTCAGGAGCCTGAGCTCTCCCTGAGGAAGCCTTCGGGTCCTCCTGACTCGGGGAACATCTTGAACAGGACCTGGAGCAACTGTGTGTCGGAACCAATGTCTTGAACAGGGGAGGAATGAACCCAATTCGCCTCCATTAGCGCACCAAGGTCCTGTGCACACTCAGCATGGCATTTTGCCGAGATGCCCTTCAGTTCACAATCACTGCTGCAGAATTCATTCAGTTGCTACCTGGCTCCTGCGGCATTTCGTTGGGACCTGTCTACTGCCATGCTATCTCATCACCCTTCCGTAGGATTCACCCTTGAACCCTAGCCCATGCCCCCTCTGCAGACCAGAGCAAGGGGTCTAGTTCAAGTCAGCAGTCCTCTGGAGTCATCCATAGGCCCCCTCTTTCTCCGGTGCCCACTGAGGAAGGAGCTGAGCCACGCTAGCTGAACCATACCAGCCTGCACATTGTTCAGTCTGCTAAGCAGGGAAGTTTCAAGAAAACAATGGGAAAAATATCGTTGTCAAAATCACCACCACTAAAAATGATGAATTATGTGTCAGTGAAACTTCCCTGCCACAGTCATGCTTGCTTGGCGGGGGAAGGACGAGAGCAAGGATTGCACTGTGAAGATGCAATTTCCTGCCTGTTGCGGTGCAGTGCCTGGATCCTTCTGGATGGCGAGATTTGGTCCTGATATGTTATTGGAGATGCTGGTCCTGGTAAAAAGACCTTTGGCAGGGCTTGCCATGGCCCAGTGCTCACTGTCCCAGACACTAAGCCTCCCCCCGCCTTTGATATATCCTCTAGGCTGACAGGTTTCATCACAAAGGCAATTCTCCTGATAGGGCGGCTCAGTGTTTACCATTAACTCTGCAGTTACAGGGTGACTGGAACAGGGACGCAGGGAGGCAGGGTTACAGCAAATCTGTCAGTGTGGAGAGTGTGGGGCAAGAAGATGGAGTGAGGGCACGGCAGGAGTGAAGGCCATCAGCAAGGCAGGGCAGGGGAGCAAGATGTGGCGCTTGGTAAAACAAGCACATGCAATCCCTCCTCTGCCCGCCCCCAGCCCTAATGTACATAACCCTACGTTCAAACTCAGAAGCAAGGGCTGCCACTGGAGAGTTTCCCATGCCGAAGCCTTGTTCATTTCCAACACGGCCAGGACCTGCCTCCTCACCTGAGTCGATCTGCCCACAGGTCGGATGGTGCTCCCAAGCGAACGGGCAAGGCTAGACCAGATCCTGCCATGGTACCGTGTCAGGGCAGGGACTGGCCCCTGGGAACCCATGGTTGCATGTGGTTCTCACAGTGAACAACAACTTTGTACCTGTCTTACAGATTGTACCTAAAAGAGACCTTTGTGCTTAAACAGAACAGGGTGCAAGTTGCTTAAGGAACTGCTTTCTGCACCCTCCTCTTCCTCCCCCGTGCAAGATGGGTCAGAAGGCCGAGAACTGCTCTGGTGCCTTCCCCCAGCTCGGTGCCTTCCCGTGAGGCACCTGGGAGCAGTCCCGGTGGGCAGGACCAGGGCAGTGACTCTGGGAACCAAGCATGATCTTGGCACAGGATGCTGCCAGGATCCACTCGTATCAACAACGCCCTATCTGCATGCACGCAAGCTGGGTGCTGATCCAACTGGCATGTCTACCGCTCAGCCCTCCCATCTGCCAGCCCTCTGCACCGCCGCTCTGCCAAGCAAGAGCAGAGCTGGCTCCCAGGGGCAGCAATCTCACTTGGGATCATTAGCACCAGACCCCCAATTATCTGGGAGGAGAGGAGGGGTCACAAGCCAGAAGCAGGAGGCTGGAGTGGTACGGCTCCTGGCATGGAGCTTTTTGGGGAGCAGAGCCTGACTGGTGGGGCTGGTGGCAGCTCCTCCTTGCAGGCTGCCATGAACCGGGGTGCTGGGAAGGCAGCCAGCAAATAGGAGGAGGTCAGGAGCCATTTCCCTCATCTAGACATAACCTTTAGAAGAGAAACAAAATGGAGAGTTGGAAAGAAGCCTGAGGGTGAGATTCAGACAGTGCAAATTCCACCTCAGCTGGGACTTAGGTGGAATTTGGGTATCTAAAGCCTCTGGGAGCAATGTCAAATCACTTACTCTCCCACATCACCTAATCCAGGACAAACTGAGAATTCAGCCTCCACTCTGGACTGCAAAGCTCTAGATCCACCAGTTGAGTCTATCCTCAAGGGCACATGGGTTTAACCAAACAAATACCGGCTGCCACCTGGGTTTGGCTGTGAAACAGAAATTAATAAACACATATGCCCCCCATGGGTCGGAACTGTCCTGCTTCCCAGGAAAGACCTGGATCCCTAGGTAATGGGAAAGGCGCAGCCGGGGCCCGGCATGTGCCTCCTCTTGGAGCAGAGGGGAAGAGTTTTGCGAGGGTCTTTTCCCTCCACCAAATACTTTGGACCCAACTCTTCTCTCAGCCTGCGTCCTGTCTCTATTCAACCTGCAACTTGGACAGACACAGCAACTAGCTGCTAGCAAGGCTGCCCTCCGCACATCCTTACTACAGTCTCCACAGTCTCAGCATCCTGACAGAACTGGCCCAGGATGTCTTTGGAAAGACTGGCTCTTCTGGGTGAAAAGCAGGATGGGCCAAACGTCTCCCCTGGGCTAGCTGCAGCTGTCAGGAGAAAGGGCCAGGTGCGCTGCCAGCACAGTTTAAAGGGCATGAAATTAGTGCAAAGGAGAAAAAGGGGACAGCTTCAGCCAGCCGCTTGCTCTGTGCACGCAGAGCAGGTGCTGGCTTGCAGTCACTTGCACAGGTCCAGTGGACAGAGGCATTAAGGCCAAGGTCTGGCTCTGGCTCTGCCTCCCCCTCCCTAAACCTCCTTTGCCTCCCTGATTGCCAGCAGCAGGTCTGTGCAGAGCTGCCCGCATCAGTCCAGCAGGAACCCATTTTTTAATCCTCTGCTTCAATCACCCACTGCTGCCCTTGTTCTCCTGCTCCGTGCATGCTCTTCTCCCATGCTACCCTGGTATCTTTTTCCCTCCACTCCCTCCTCAGCCTCCTTCTTCCTTCTGATCACGCTGGCCCAGTGCTCCAGCTTAATATTGCTGCGGTGCAGTTAATAAAGCAGAGGCAGGCGCAGAGGACAGTGAAATGCTGGCCACCTTATTAGAGATGCTGAAGCCTCAGCGGAGGATCTCACGCAACAGGCTCATTCATCACCAGGCTCAGGATGCTGCCAGTGGGGCCAGAACAAGAGCACAGCGCAATGCACAGCCTCAGCTCTGCCTTCACCTCCTTTCATTTCCAATAATGAGAGGGAGGGGATGGGAAGAGAAAAAAAAAAACAACCCACAGTTTCTACCAGCTGTCTGTGAATATCACACAGGCTGCAGAGGGGAGAGTTTTCTTGCAGAATGGGTTCACTAAAAACACCTTACAAAGGGCAAAATCAGCCCCGTGTGGGATGTATGTATTTACATGCACAGTGTGCAACCTGTCCCCTTCCCCTGTCACTTGTAAGCAGTATTAGCAACCAAGGGAAAGCACGCTCACATGCTCGTACGTAGTTAGCCATCAAGCCTCCAGGACCTGCAAACTAGGCCTGCCCTTTCTCATTCCTCACCATCACATTCTGTTGGTAGGTATTGCCCGCCCAGTCCCCTGTCTTAGCATTTGAGCTGGCTCGTGATGCTTAGAGAGTGCTTGTCCTACTGTGGCCAGCCGAGCTGGCTCATGGTCCAGGAATACACGCCAAGAGCATCAGAGAGCAAAGCAGAATGCCACACTACCTCTGCCCTCTGCTTCCATCCCAGCTGGGATACTGTCACAGCAGAGGGGTCCAAAGTATGACACCGCCAAATCTACGTTTTCTGTTTATGTAGGCTATTAAAGGAAAAAAGGGTGTTGTTTCCAGACTGAATGATGTTTAAGCCAGGTACTTACCAGCTAACAGACATAATAAAGCCAAAGGATATTAATAAACACATCTGTCAATAGTTAGTGTTGCAGTTCTGCTCAACAAACGGCACCACGGATTCACAAGACCACGATAACCTACCTGTGCTGGGACTTGGTGTGACCTGCGTAGCCACGCACGTGGTCTCACAACCAGCTGCACATTAAGCAGCTGCATGCATGTTTGAGGGAGAAATTATAAAGAAAACCTGTTTCATCACCAAGCCCCAGGGAATTGTTGCAAACATCAGCTAGAAAAACGTACATTAAAATCATGCAGATTCTCCAACAAGCTGATCGGAGCAAAGGAACTGCTCTGCGGGCATCCAGCTTCCCAGCGTTGCTATTCATTCCTGCCACTCTGTCCTTACTTGTCCCGCTTCTTCAGCAACTTCTCAGCTCAGGGCACGAGCCTAGCTCTGCTTTCCAGTATCTCCCCTCCAAATCCTTTCCACATGTGCTCACTGTCTCTCCCTTTTTTCTCAGCCTCATTCAAATTCCCCTGGATGCTCCTTCCTGCAGCACAAACGAGACAGGCTGCTCACGCTCCCACTCCGTCCTCGCCAGCTAACCGCAGACGTGGGGCACTGGGAAAGCTCCCAGCTCCCATCCCAGCCAGGCTGGCCTCTCCAAAGGGAGAGGAGATGGCAGACAAAGGCAGGCTGGTGTGGCACAGCAGCCTCACACAAAGGCTTCCTTGCTCCCCGTACAGCTCCGCAGAGGAGCACAACAGACAGATGCCATCTCTGGCACGCTTGCAGGCGGAGCATTAGGCTGAGCCTCCCCCACCTCAGCCCCCCTCTCTCCTCTGCGAGAGTCAGGACACTCTGGAGAGCAGCCATGCACGGGACCAGGAGCCGTGCAGAGCCTGGTGGTGCAGGAAGCACAGGTATCTCAAATAGGTCTGAAAGAAGCACGTGGCAAGAATGTGGACAAAATAATCTTCAACTGCCCGTGCAGCTGGTGGGCTGCACTCTTCAAGCAACCAGCAATTAAGGTGGTCTTCAAAGCTCAGCACCCTGGCAGCAGTAGGTGCAAAGGCATCTGTGACTCTCATGCCCATGAGGACAGTTCAGCCAAGGTGCCCTGTTTCTCATCAGGCATAGGCATCCCAGTTTAGCATGGTCCAGGGGCCTGAAGAAGGTGACAGCAGCAGAAGGGCATTTTTCCTCTACCAGGCAATACCACTCAGGATGTGGAAGAGCCTCCCATTTTTACCAGTTCAGCCTGTTTGCCAACAGTCTTGGACACATTATATAGCTCTGTCCTAAGGGGCTGCAGGCACTCTCTCATATCAGATTTCCCCTGTGGCTGCGACTGCCATAAACTCATCGCAACAAAATCCAGCAAAGACACACTTCCAAAGGGAGTGGCGTTCACAAAACCCAGAAACAATCACACCATCGCCCTCAACCTGATGGGACTGGCAGTGTCTGTGGCCTTAAACTGGTGACAGCCAGGAAAGATACTCCCAAGCACCCCATCCTAGGGACTGAAAGGGGCTGAACTTTGTTATGGTGCTAGTAACAATTCCTGGGATGAACACAAGGCTCTGCAATGCAAAATACCCTGCTACCTCAGCAGGCATGCCTTGCCCTCGATTTCTGCGCCAACTGCACCTCCAAAGCTACAGGATGCCTTGCAGAGAGGTAACTTCAAAGATTTTAGATGCCATGGACTTCTTAAAGTTAAAAAAAAAAAAAAAGGAAAATATGATGACAGGATTTAAGAGTGTCAGAGTTTACAGTGTCAAAGATTGAGAGCAAATTATCCAAGGGTCAGACCCATTCTCCATTGCTGGAGAATGAGAGCCCAGGAGACGAGTTGCACGGCTAGAAATAAGATCATTGCAAATTCCTTGGGAAAAAGAGGGATGAAAAATGCTCAGAAACAGGGGCAGGAGGGAGGTGGGGACAGGGAATTTTAGGAACCTCTCCTGAACATGAGGCTCCAATATTTTCCACGCTGATGGAAAAACATGCCATAAATCTGACCCTTCTCTCCCACTTCTTCCCATGGACTTTCTGACACACAGCAATGGATTGAGATTCTGGTCCTTGATGTCACCTTGACACCACAGGACAGAGCAGAGGAAGATGGTTTGTCTTTGACATTGCAGTTGAACACCACAGATTTGATTCTTGCTCTCTCTATTCTGGCAGCGGGATAAAACCCCTCTGCACTGGCAGCCCCCTCGTATCCTCCAGGAGTTCAGAGAAGGGAAAAGCACGGCCACGTTCAGGGACACAGCAGGGGAAGTACCCTCCTGGCTGACAGAGTCCAGTCCCCTGTCACCACAGGGGTTACCTCTGCTTATTCATTTTATGAATGTATCATATCCCATCTTAAAAGCCATTCCTGTTTGGCTTGCTCCTCCCGCTGGATGGCTGTTCCAGAGCCTGACCGCCCTAATGTTCTCATTTCCAGCCTGAATTTATTCAAGGCAGCTTGCACCCACTTGATCTTGTGCCAATATTGTCCTTTAGCTTAAACGTCTCTTTTCCCTCCCTGCTGCTTGACCCCCTGACGTTTTTATAGACAGCAATCACACCCCCTCTCAGCCTTTGCTTTGCTAGGCTAAACAAGCTGAGCACTCTGTGCCTCCTCTTGTAACGCAGACTCTCGCTTTCCCTGATCTACGCTATAATCCTTTTCTGCATGATCCCACTTGCTGGAGGTGGGTATCCCAGCCCTGCATACAGGATGCAGTAGCACTTCTCCACCTTGCCTGGAAGTACCTCAGGCTTCACCTAGCAGTACATTTGCCCCTTCTCATACCTGCATCTTACCAGCAGCTCCTTGAAGTCAACACACTCACCCACATCATTCCTCCACTTCATTCATTTCCCACTTATGAGCTCCCAGCCTGTAGCAGATTCCTCTGACAGCACTCTCCACATGCCTGACATTGCATTTGTACTGCTGCATTTCATCCCACCTGAACCACTCAAGCAGTTTTCCACCTTTCAGATCTTCCTTGCGATATCCTGATCCTTCACTGAGCTGGCATTGCCTCCCAACCTGGTGTCAGCTGCACAGAATTTCAGCAGCACAATCCTAATAGGGGATACTGATCTGACTGGCTGGTATCAGCCATGGGGAAGATGCCTGCCCCCTCAGCAGGGTAGCTGCCATCTGGAAAAGCCATTTGGGTAATTTTGGGTAGTGGAGAAATTTGGTTTGGATATGAAGACAGTCACTGTGATGTTTCTCTATAATCTCTCACCAAACTTCCTTTGCCTGTCAGATTGGATTAAAACATTTTCCTGGGTTAGTACTTCATCACCGCCTTGAATGGAAATGATGTCAAGCATTAACAGCATCAATTAAAGCGCTAGGGTAAGTTTAAACTTGGATTTATTTAATTTTCCTTGCTTGATGACCATTACTCATTAGGGGTTTCCAGAGCAAATAATCACATTGCAAACATAAAGTTGGCATTTGCCAGAGAAGCACACCAGTGACCTGAAATTCATGCCTATGTTGTTCATCAGCCAAGCACACAGGTTCAGATCTAGGGGTTAAGCAAGCACGGATGACCAAAGCAAATCCATTATTCAGTCTAAATGAGGAGTCCTGGAAGCTTTTTCTCCTGAATTGTCCTTAACAGGAGGCTCTCCTTCTGGGCTGAGACATCCCCAGCTCCAAAGAGAGAAGCAGCTGTGACCTTCAGTAGCTACCGAGGACAGTCGGAGCCACCTAAGCCAGGAGACAGTCTCTCTCTCTTCCTCTCGCACACACAACCAGCTGCCCATCCTCATTAGGTGCCAAGAGCAGCAGTTTACAGCTTCCCAGAGAAGCCAAATTGGTGCTGTCATGAATTACTGTAAGTGCTTGTTCCACACTCTTCAATAATGTCTTTCATTAGGGGCTGATCAGAAAGCAATATGTATTTTATTAGCATATGTTCCCTGGTCTAAGAAGAATAGACCTAATCTTCACTCTGTCAGGGAGACAGTCAAGTAAAAGCCTTAACTGAGGCACAGCATGACTGGCAACTTCATGAGCCATGGGCTTACTGGGGCGTTGCACGGCTGCACGTCCTGAGGAGGGGGAGCCCAGGAGTTGGAGAAGAAAAGGGTAAACTAGCACCTGAATTTGGTGATGGGTGGGAAGGGAGGGACAGCCATGCACTTCCCAGTCTCTGCAAGGAGCCTGTGATGGTGTCACTGGTTGGTACTGAGCTAGACAGGTTAAGTGTATGTCTAGCTATGCTCCTACTGTCTCACAGACATACCTTCGATCCTGAAGGCACATGGGGTCCTTCTGTTCAGACTGGAAGCTCTATACTGCTGCTGCAAGATCCTACCTGTTCTTGACTATGCACTGCAGAGCCTGAAATCACCTCTCTGTCTGCAGCACGGGCATAAGCTGAATAAGGGACAATATCCCTCATGTTGCTTCACAGCCCCCTTCTGCCCAGAGCAATGGTTCCCGTCTCTTTTGAGGCTCACGTTTGAAAATTGGCACTGCTTGGTGCCTTACTGGATCCAACTTTATACCCATCCCTGATCTCAGTGAGTACAATCTCCTCTTCCACCCACTTCCTCGCACTAGACATGACTGCCTGCAGCCAGACCCACATACATGTTTACATACCATGCTGTCAGCACTTCTGGCTCCAAGAAGAAAAATCAAGTAGGCTCTGCACAGCCCGGGTTTGCTCAGCTGCAGCTAGGTCGAGTTCTAAGACATTTTGTCTATAATACGGTTGTGGCTTACCAAGGGAGACATGCTCCACCAACAGCAGTTGCCATCTCCCAGGCCTCTTTTTTTGGGTTCTCTACAGATGCTGGCAGAGCCCACTGTTAGGGCACCTTTACCCTTAAAAACAACAATTAATAAAGGATGGGGCTATTGCTTACCAGAGGAGAAACAGCCTTTGTCTGCGACTCTGGGCTTCCCAGTCTGGTACACGTAATGACAGTATATAGGTCAGTATCATTCCAGAGCCTATGGCCACCTCTAGCTCGACTGCACTTGCAGTCCTGTCTCTAGTAAAGAAGGGGCGGGCAGCACAGCATACGCAGGGAGAGCCATAAAGCCCTTCGCATTACTCCATGCTGCCTGCACCGGCAGCGTGACTGCAGAAGTTTCATTTCTTTATGAAACACAGTCAACATCTAGTGCTTACTCCTGCCTATTTGTCACTAGCTACGGGAGAGACTACATTGCCCTTCCAAACCTTTCCCCCTTCACACACTCTCTCCTCTTATCTCCAACAGGTTCTAGGAAGCGAGAGCCAGGAAAAAAACCCAAACCCAAAAACAAAACCAAAAAAAGAAACAGAAACAAAAGAAAGGAGAGGTGGAAAATAGGGGGGGGGACAGGGAAGGGGAAGAAGGTGCACAAAGAAAAGACTCTGAAGCAGTAGGAGGAACATGGGCTGCCTACTGAAAACAACAGATGAGTAGAGTAAATGGGAGGAAGCTGCATCACAGCCTATCGATAGGGACTCTCAGAAAGACTCAATAACTAGTATGTACCCCTTGAAGCCACCGAAGGAGTGCGGATAAGAGATGCACACAAAGGACTCACTTTTATCTTTGATACCTGGCAAGCATTTTTCATCCTGTGCTCAGCTTTGTAAAACACAAGCCAACAGCCTGCTGGATATGAACAAGCACAACGGTGTAAAAACAACATCTCAAGCCTGCAAGGCTGATATGAGGGGTATATTGGTTGGGGGAATGTGATTATCTCTTCTCTCACATTCTCCTTACCCTGAATGAGCACTGAACAGCGGTGTTAGGAGCTAGAGATAGATGAGATTTTGCTACTAGATGTGTTTTAAGATCATATGAGCCTTTCCAGCAAGATTATTTGTGCTGTTCTTCTCAGGCACTGTAACAATTCCGAACAGAAGTAAGAGTGGGAAAACTGTAATTATTCCCTTGTACCGGGAAAGCTAAACAATATCCTGCTTTCTCTCTTACACAGTCAAGTACCTGAATTGCATTAGGAGCAGTGCTTATGAAAAGTGAATGTTAAGACAAAATCTCTGCTGCAAGGCACCTTATGAACACCAAGCCACCTGGTAAAACCTTCAGCTACCCTGTTTTAGGCAGCTTACCTTACTTTGGATAATCAGAGAAATGGTACCATGAGGCGTAACTAACCTGCCACCGCTCATATTACCAATTTTCCCAACTCAATGATTGCAAATGATCTGCGGACCAGGGATAACCAGCTCAGGAAAACCATGAATCATACTGAAGAGCTATTTGCGAACGCAAAAAGACAGAACTAGTCAGACTAATTCATTAGTTAGGCATCATTTGCTAAGCTCTCGTGGGCAAAGGGATGTCTCAATAGCGGCATTGGACGATGTTAGGCAGACCTAAGGGGGAAACCTCATCCCACGGCTCCCAGCCATTTCCACTAAACTCACCTGACCCATCGGTGCTGGTCAGGCCTGTATTGAGCTTCCCTGGCCAGCCTTGTAGAAATCACTCTGATCCTCTGTCTGTCAGGGCTAACAAAAACCACGGCCGGGCAGACACCTCCCGCCTGCAGTGAGCAATGGCCAGGAGGAAGCTCCCTTCCTTTCCATTGGGTGGATGCTCTGCTGTTGCCAACTTGGCCAGTAAAGAATACATACATGAAATGTGGAAAAAGCTCCTTGTTTCCCACCCCTACCAAACATCCAGCTGTCCTGGAGTCTTCCCTTACAGCACAGCTAGAGAGGACCTCGTTCTAGCAGCAGGTCTCATCGACACATCATCCCCCATGACAGATTGCTAGGGATCAAAAGAGAGATGGCTCAACGTGCTGTCAGCTGCAGTGACTGACATTGTGTCCCATTTTCAGGCAGCAGAGAGCACAGCTGAGGCGGGATCCTGCCCTCTCTGCTCCCAAATGCCTGTGGCAAAGCTGTTGCTTTACCCCCAGGTCCCACACAGAAATCTCATTAAGCTTCAAGCACAGCTTGTCCATCAAATGCTATTGATCAGCGAGCTCTCCTTCCAACACCACGTAGCTGTCATTCAGTCCCACTGCATGTCCCAAACCTCTCCTCCTCTTTCAGCCTAAAAAGGCAGGGTCACCTCTCCCTTCTCTTGCTTCCCCTGCCTTTGCATCATGATGGTTGTTCAAACCATCCACAAGCACACCTCCTGTTGACACACTGGCTTCTTTCTGCATCCTTTTCCACCTCCCTCAGGGATGAGTTCTGCACAGCACCACATACGCCACTAGCACAACTGAAGGCAATTGACTTGAGAGCACAAATGTAATCTGCCTGTTCTCACTGCCTGAACAAAAGTTGAAATAAAAAAAAAAAAAAAAAAAAAA